>RJJA01000325.1:0-41358 GCA_003724045.1 Lepidurus arcticus
TTGCAACTTTTGATCTGATCGGGTTGACAGAAGTTGACGACGATCGGACATGATCTAAGATCACACAAAAAGCATCGATTCGGAACACTGCCATATATGGCATGCCACGTGGGAGAGTTATGTATGGGATTGAGGTAAGATAGTTTAAAATATGTTTAATAGAATAGATAAAGGGATAGAGCATGTTCGTTTCTCCTTGTGTTGGTCGTCCTTATGATGTAATTATTAAAACGGCTTAAAAATGTTTTAATCTCTGTGTTTTAATCTCTGCTCCATTCGAATGAGCAGAGACTTCTCAAATAGATATATCCTGTTGGCTCCTCTGAGAGTTAGACACATGACGTACTTTTGTCGAATTGTCCTTGTGTCGTGTACTATCAAGATTGTACCGCCGTCAGGATAAAAACTATCGATGGGCTGTGGAGTTTAACGCTGTGCCAAATCCGTAACTGCACCAAACCCTTTGCAGTGGCGGCATTTGGGGGTTTTTGGGGGTGCAATTGCACCCCCTGACTTCGAAATGTTGCGTTCGATAAAACGAACTACGGATAAATTGACAAGATTCCCGTCTGGGGGAGCTGGGTTTGCACCCCTAGCCTAAATCTGAAATGCCGCCACTGACCCTTTGGTAATATATAATCTGTCATCTATTTGTATATGAATTTCAGACCTAATGTAGTTATCGTAGGTGTTCTTTGACGGCTTTCTGGATTGGATGTACAGTACATACACAGCAAGAGGAGAAGCCTAGCGCACGTCCCTATAAATAATATTCCTTGCAGGTTTCAAGTACCATTGGGTCTTCTGTCGGTGAATCCGGTGGTTATATGCATTAAGTTTCAGTTATTAACCCTTCCAACTGCGGCTGGTGTGCTTTAAGACAAATTTGACACATGGGTAAGGGTCAACTTTGTGTGCTATTCAGGGGCGTCGCGAGGGGGGGGGGTTTGCACCCCCCTAATAGTTGACGATTTTACCGACTGTATCATACAGTCGGTAAAACTAACTAAAACTAAAGGTCTCCACCCCCCCAATGGAAACCCCCTCGCGACGCCCCTGGTGCTATTGTAAAGTTTTTGAGAACTGAGTAGAATTGTAACGATTGCTTTCGCAATATTTTGCATTTCTTGTAAAATGTATTCCTCCCAAACAAAGCGCTTCCAAATCTGTTGGAATCTTTCTTCTGTTACCATGATTCCAAGCATTGGATTCTAAAATTATAAAAATGAGTTGTTTGGCTTACTTTGTCTTATTTGCTTACTTTGTACCCAAAAATGTTCCCCGTAGAATCTAGTTTCCAAAAATGTCATTTTTTGTGGTACGGTTTGTAATTTTAGAAATAAAAGCGTAAACTTTGATCTTTGATCGGGACTTTGGTTGGGGGTTTTACTTTTGTTGTACAAAACGTTCCTCGCAAAAACAAGTTCCAACAAGATATTGTATTGTGTGGTTTGTAAATCTTAAAATAAAGGCGAAAATTTGGGAAATTTTTCGCTATTTTTTAAAAAATCCGCTAGAAGGGGTGGGGTTTCCAATAAAAGGACGATTCCTATTGGTAGATTGGCGTGAAAAAGGGGCGCGGCTCCTTTTTGAGCTGGGAAAGCTTTTTCAGGGCTTTTCTCCATAAGGAATAACGTTGTATGAAGGGGGTCCCCTTGAAAAATCGTGGAAAAATGAGAGCCTCACCCCCTTCCCCTGTTCCCAGCTCGGTTTCCAATTCCTGATATTCGAGCTCATGCTGCCGAAGCAACATAATTTCGAATATAGGAATAGGAACCTCGCCGGGAAGGCATAGGGAGGACGCTATTTTATTTTCGTTTTTTTCACGAAATAAAGTGCCTCGAACGGGTTTCGAACCTGCGACCTTCTGATCGCAAGGCTTGCGTCTTATCCACTCGGTCATACGCTTACATGTAAAGGGCGTTGAAACTTCTATAAATCCATCATACGAAGTAAGCTGGTCTACAGTGTTTTATTTTTATTATTACGGTTCTTTTCGGGTCTAGCAAACTGTGCGTCCAGGAGTATTCGATACTGACGTGTAGCACCATATTCACCGTATTAAGATAACAATCCTACATGGTCTTTGTAAATCGTTTTCAGGATATACAGTAAACTGAGAACTAAGCTCTTTCTTGAATGTCTGCCAAAATATTTTAACGCAGGGTTGTTTCCGTGATAAGGAATGTATTGGTTTTTGTGCTTGTATAACGCTTTGACAATAACGTAAATAAATGTGCTCATTTCGTAGAAAATTTAAATCTTTTCACGAATCACAACGAAGGCTTCACCCATTTGTAGGAACCAGAGTATTTAAAGTCGTTTCGAGCCAACATCTCATCAGATTCGCGTGGTCCCCTCGATCCGTATCTATTATAATACCAATGCGTATTGTAATAACGTTTTCCTTTAGACAGACTTAAATGTGTCTTACTTGTATGGAATAGGTTGTGGTTTCTCCTTCTCAATGGTATGCAGCAACGGAGTGAATATACGCCAAGCCTCAGCCAACTCATCGGTTCTTACAAAATGCATCTGCGACCCGCAAAAGACATCCAGGATCAAACGCTCATAGGCATCAGGCATTTTGACATGCTAGACCAGATCTCTTATTATTAGCAATTTAAGACTATATTCATATTCATATACCTTGTAACGAGCACTGTATGTCAAATCCAACTCTGTCTCTTCCATGTCAAAACTCATTCCAGGGGTCTTGGTCATAACCTTAGCGTAGACTGCTTCTCCAGGCTGTACCCTAATGACCAATTCATTCCGTTTGGCTTGACCCTATAGTAACCCGAGCAATGTAAATAAATAAAAAGGAGTCTAAATAGAAAACATAAATAAAATAAATATTTAATTACTTGAAAAATGTCACCAGACATGTCCCTAAACTGTATCCGTACTTCCGCTTTTCTTTCATTCAGTGCTGAGAAAAAAGCGAGGACATTTAACAATCTGTTGTAAGCGTTCCAAAATTACTACCTTTGCCGCAGCGCAAAATAAAAGGTACGCCATCCCAACGCTCGTTGTTAATGCGTAAGACAGCCGTGGCAAAGGTAGGCGTGGTGGAGCCTTGGGGCACTGTTGGATCCTCCAAATATCCCTGCCTGGCTTCCGAACCTTCTGGTGCTTCGGGATCACCCAGGTACTGGCCCAAAATCACGTCTTCTAAATGGACGGTTTTGGTGCATTTAAGCACCTTAACTTTCTCATCACGAATATCGTTGGGATGCGTGGAAACAGGTTTTTCCATGGCGGTCAAACAGAACATTTGCAGCATGTGATTCTGCATGACATCACGTATTATGCCAAATTCATCAAAGTATCCGCCACGTCCTTGAGTTCCAAACGGCTCTTTAAAGGAGATGAGAACGGACGCAATGTTCTCCCTATTCCAGGTAGGACTAAAAATCCGGTTACCGAACCTAATAGATATCCCATTAAAACGATCCGAAGATAATTAATAGATCATTTAACCTCAAGATCATCAGATTCTGAACCATCTCCTTCCCCAGATAATGATCAATACGATAAATTTCCTCTTCTTTAAACAAGGAAGCCAGATGACTTGACAGTTTGGCTGAGCTCTCCAAGTCATGCCCGAAAGGTTTCTCTACAATGACGCGCGTCCATCCCCTTGATGAATAGATTCAATGGAAAAGCGTGAAAAGTTAGGATTTTTTGGGGCTCTTTTATCTTACTTTTGGGCCATACAAGCATTCTTGATACTGCTGGTAACCGACTCAAACACAGATGGGGGCAAAGCCAAGTAAAACAAACGGTTTCCTCTTGGCCCACGTTCATGTTGTTGCAACGTTTGGTCCAATAATTCCAAGTCCCGTCGTGAATCGTAAGCACCCGCGAAGTAATGATTGCAAGCCCAGAACTCTTCAAAACGTTCACGTTCAGCATCCGCCACCTAGGAAACGGCAAATTCACACTTCCACACAGCACACGTCAAGTAATTTACCTTCATGTACTGCTCGGATTTGGAACGCAACTCCGCTACGTCCATTTTAGATCTAGCATAGCCATAGATGACAGTATTCTTGGGCAACAAATTGTCCCTAAACAGCCACCATAGAGTTGGGTAAATCTTCTTACGAGCCAAATCGCCCTATAAAACGAAGTAAATCAGTAAACGACAATAAATAGATTCTTAGGGTAAGGTAATTACCGAAGCACCCAGGACGACACACAGGTGCGGGGTCGCTTCTTCAAAGTTTTCCGCGGAAGGCATATGGACGGATTTTAATGATTGCCGTATCAACGCCAAACTATCAACAGCTGTGGCACCGTTACCTAGACAACAAATGATCAAGGAAGTTTTTAATACACTGCAGGTCACTATGCAGTTTTTGCTGCGGTTAAGACATTTACGACATCAAACACTGTGGCACACTTGTCAGTTGTTTGGAGTAACAAAAGAAACCAAAAAGCAAATTCAGAGCAAGTAACAGCGTTAGATACTGCTTACACTACTACGCACAGAAAACTACTGTTATTTCTAAGATAATTGTTAAGCAAAAGGATCGAAAAACGCAAATAAATTAGTGATTGAGAGCGATGAAAGTTCGACGTTCGGCAATCGCTTGAATGCTTTTGCTTGAATACGTTCACGTCTCACAGGCTGATATTTAAGCGGAACATGACCCACATCTCAATGTTGATTACTACGAAGCACGCTTTCACAGCTTAGATACATTTATAGTACCACTAAAGCCTACGCAATCTATTCTTGCGTAACCGGTAAGCACGCCACTACATAAAGGTCATTCAATCGTGGAATTGACTGGTCTTATCGGTCCTTAAACTTTATCAAACCGTAAACCTAAACTTCAAGGTAAAACCTTGAAGTAAACCGTAAACCTGAAATCAATCAATCTTCTAGTTGATTGATTCAAGCTCCCAAGTGTCGGTCAAGTCAAAGATACTTTCGTCAACAAGTCAATAGGTTTTAAGTAGCCAATTGTGTACGTCTTCTTGTCAAAATCCTTAATAGAGCCGGTGTGAACCAAGCTCACGTGAACCTCCAAAGCAGTGTAGCGCATCCAACGCAGGCGTTGCTTGTTTTAGGAAAACAATCTAGATTATGTTGTTTACGCAATAAAAAGTAGCAATTTACCAGTAACGTTCTTAGCACGCGACATGCTCGGCTAATAAAACTTGACTACTTGCACGGACTAACTAAGAAAGACAACTAGTAGTAACTAGCAAGGCGTCTTGAAAAAGGGCAGAAAAAACTTTGCTGCGTAAGTCAGTATGTTTACAGAAACTTGTCCAGTCATTGCGAGTAGAAGCTTGCACAGGAAAAGAGCCCACGAAAGCATCCGACCGAATCACCGTGACACTAAAGAAGTTCTTTCACCTCATTCCGATTCCCCTCTTGCTATCTCCCCTATCACCTTTTATCCCACCAATAGATACACCTGGTTAAGATCAAGCGTGCAAGCCAAACGTGCAAAGCACAAAATTGAATAATGGAAATCCGGAAACAAGTTTTCAGCTTACCGTCTTTACTCATGTTGCTCAACGGCGGAGGACTCTCGGTGCACGCACAACTCGGTACGACTCCCACTTAAATTTTAGGTATCCCAAAGAAAGAAATACAAAGCAAAACCTTTAAAATAGTGAAGGTGCTAGGGAATTGTAAAGGGAGACAAGAACAAGAACAGATTCTTCAAGGCTGCGTGCGATGTGGTGTCTAGATCAGCCCAGCTGGAAAAGCACTGCGAGCTAACTCCCAACAGTACGGCAAACTCTGATAGAAAGTTTTCGACAAGCATTAACAATCCCCCCCCCCCCCCCCGAGTCAGAACCTTTAAAAACATATACACTCCCCGTTAGCAGGATGTCGTGACTAACCAAATGAAGAAACACAAGAAAAGCGGAATTGAAAAACGATAACGAACTAGCTCTTAACAAAAGTCACTGGGATAGCAACACAATTATCATCAGAGGGTGGAAAATGTAGCAGAGAAAAAAATCGTACAATTGTCCTTCAATACCAGTACTTCAACACTCGTGTATAGCCCTTGGATACAACAAAAGTGAAAAAATACTCTAGTAAATAGAGCAGATTGATACCGAGGGAAAAACTGGTTGACCCATGAGAGCAGCCGGTTAAGTTGAGTTATCCAACAAGAAGAAAAGAGGCTGGTCAACAGGTGTGGTCATGAATTCTTGACGGTGCTTCTGTGGCAAAGGTATAGTTGGAATAAGAAATAGGTGGTGCAGGGGTTAAGCTTTAAAAATTTTTATTCATGCAGAAGAATGTATATCCAATACAAAAAAGGCATCGTTAAGGGAAATCTTACTGGAATGAGAAATCAGGAGGGAATGGAGTAAAGCCCAGAAACCACAGGAACCTAATCTAGACCGGAATTGAGAAGTTAACCTCAATAGGAAAACGAAAACAGAAAGCTTATAATCTAATCTAACAAGATGTGGTTGTGTATTAGTGCATTTGGTTTCGTTACATCATACAATGCGTACTAATTTGCTAGTTCTAGTTGTATTTAGCGTGATCTAGATTATAGCTAAATTAAGACTTACGTTTTTATTTTTTTTAAATACGCTAAATCCAATGCTTTCCCTGAACCCATTACAAAATGTGGCTCTGCTTATTTACGCTAAAGTAGTGAAACGAGGTCTGGCCAAAGGAATGCGTTCGGAGATACCTTTCTAAAATTGTACTTCTCTTTTTTTTCGCCGGAAACAATTATAAGCCACATATCCAGGTTAATACAAAAACAAGCGATCGAGAAAGTATGGTTTTAAACTTTGGAGACCTAACCCTCCTTTCTATTGGAGGAATCCAAGCGAAGCATAGTTGTCTTTGAAGCTTATTTCCGTTTTTCGAGCGGAAACAAACTTTTTTTAAAAGTTCAAGTGGTACTTTTTCCTAGGCCATCTATCGGCTTCGCGCAAAAAAAAATTAAGAAAGTACCATTAATGATTACAAGCATTGGCTATATATTTATTTAACAATTATTAGTAAATAGAGCAGATTGATACCGAGGGAAAAACTGGTTGACCCATGAGAGCAGCCGGTTAAGTTGAGTCTTGGCCATATATCGGCTTCGTGCAAAAAAATTAAGAAAGTACCATTAATGATTACAAACATTGGCTATAGATTTATTTAACAATTATTTGTAAATAGATCATAATCGGTTCTCCTATAGGCCTACTCGAATTATTGTAACTGCATGAGCTTATTACGCATGCTTGGAATGATAATCTAATAGGTTTATGATTAGATTTATATCGTGACACAAAGTAGAACACCCCACCAGTAAATGTAGTTCGCTTTAAATTCTATATAATCGTGTGACTAATGCGTAACAAAAATGTTTTGTTTTTTTTATTTTTATTAACCATATGTTGGGGTCTACATTTCTAGGTTATAGTTATAGTTTCAGTGAATCACACTATAGTAACAACCACAAAGTTACTAATATAAGAATTGATAGGCAATAATATACTAGGAACAAAAGGCAAGCAAGAATGAAGAAATGTTAGAAGTACTTACCAACTAAGCCGGCTTAAAAGAAAAGTATAAGGCAAACGAAGAAGTGCTTGTGGATTCAAATTCTGTGCGACCTCTGTCGTGTCTCGATCTCTATATAAAAAAAAGCTGTAATTCGGACATTAGCGCACGCAATGTTAAATTTTACTTGTAAATCACCTGGACAACCAGAATCCACAAAGACACACACAGAAAAATGACGAGGAAACAAATAAATGTCAACACCACCTGCCAACAAATATGGCAGAGCTGACACCTAGTGTCTAACAATGTAACTCTTTTCTTTTCCAAGCATGCGAAAGGGGAAGGTAGGCAATTGTCGTACTCGTTGACTTCGTTCATCGGTTCAACCTGTGAAATTGCACCTGATTGCTAAATATCACAAGCTAACGCATTATAATCAGCCCTGCCTACTGCGAGATAGTTGTCACCGGAACAAAAGGGTTGAGAAAGCTGAATAAGGAATAGTGAGCTACGCGGATACCTAATGAAAAACTGGGCCACTCACATAATTAACCTGATCATAAAGAAATGCAAGTTGGATGGCGTGATTCGCTTAATTCTGCGTTGTGCTTAGCACGGGGTTGCTCAGGGTAACAGGCCTGGTTGGCATCGTGCCGCCGTTCGGTCGACGCCCCTCCTGCCGCGGGATCAATGGGCGACGTCGCGACGCTCACTCCGACAAAGTCACTCACGAATTACTTTTTATTCATAGTGAGCGTCGCATTTAATGATAGCAGCTAAGGTGAAACGCCGCTACAGCGAGGGTGAGACTATGTAATAGGGGGAGAGGAAGCGAGTGAACACAAGAATGGAAGTAACTTTTCGATGTCGAAGAGGGTTTTAAAACATATAGGGGAAAACGAGGGTGGTCCTATTCACGCTTGGTGACTGTACTTGCTCTTTTAGATTCAAGAAATTTAAAATTTGAGGTTTTTGGGTAGTAATAAAAGTCTGTCGGCATAACGACCGCATGTTTGTTTCTCTCCTTAACCCATATCTAACGCACCACGAATTTTCAAATTTCACCAACTCGTGGGGCCCTCGTCTTGGGAATAAAGAATTGTACTGCTGTTTTTATTTCCACATTTCTCTTTAGTGTTTAGCATTGATGGGAGCTGATTTGGAAAGGTCGTTGCAAATATAGACGGGAAACAACTGAAGCCGCAAGTATGTGGCTGAGCAATGTGCGTGTGTGCATTGTAATGAAACGGCCTTTTGTTTATTGGGGGACGTCCGACGCTCGCTTCTCATTTCTTGTTAGAACTTCTCCTTCCATGATAATTGCATCGCGCGGGAGTGAACGGAAGTCCTGTTTTCTTGTTACACCTTGCTCCCTGCACCTGCCCTTGAAGAAGAAATATTGCTGGAGCTTGGTTGGGAAATTGCTGCACTGCATGACCAGCCGAGCGAAACCACTTTTGTTCGCGTCAAAGCGCAATATTGAAGATGATGCCCGACACAATTGCTGGCCGTTGCACCATTCCGCTGCGATTGAGTCCATAATTTCACATCCCTTGACTGACCAAAATCGCGAGCCATGCATGGAGGCATTTTTAATAATGTTGAAAAAAAGAAATCCCTTTCGGGACCCATAAAGTGCCCAGAAAAAGAACATAATGCGCGCCTATTATTAAACAGAAGCTAGCTTGCACGGTTATTACAAGATGAGGAGCAAATAGTGATTGCTCCCGTAGGGCCAGGAAATGACTTATTAAAGTAGATCATCCCATAAAGAGATGGATGGCAAATTGGCAGCAGTCTATATGATCAGTCCTCCAATTCCGGTCTTTTGTGGCTATAGCTAACTGGCAGGTATGGTTAGAGCGGCTTGCACACCGTCACTCGTGTACCTTTTTGTATGCTTCACTAACAGTCTCAGCTCGATTAACCGAATTTTTTGTACATGACTACCGTTGAAGACTCAATACGGGAAGTGTACACCAAGAATCAACGCCTACAAATTTCCTATTGCGATACTTTCCTATAAGAAACCTAAACTACACTTTTTTTTTGGCACTTTAGTTTTTTTGGGGGAAGAGGATGGAAAGCCACCTGACGAAAGTTTAATTCATGGCCCAGTGCATCTTGGTCTGGTAAAACGTTTCATTCAAACCGTCCGCCAGATCGTGAGCAAAAAACGCTTCGATTTCATCCGTGAAACTAGTAATCCTATCCAAAACGTGTTCTCATCTAATTATGCAATAAAATTTGCAACTGCCCACCCGCATACTAACATCCGACTCGAATTTCTATCCGCTCGCTTTAGTTTCCCGCGTCTCATGTTTTAACTCGGCAGGCTTGGACAAGACTAAAGCAAAACGAAGAGATTTCCGGTCGTTTTTCTTCCTCAGATCACAGTAATTCCAAGTATGAACTGTGCACGTGTCTTCGTTCGCAGCCATCTCCTATCTGCTACGGAATTGAGCACTATAACACGCAAAAAAATAGGCATCGGAAGGGATGTTTTCTTATATATCTAGCCATTATCGATAAAAACAACAACTTAACGACCGTACTTGTATTGTTTCCGAGTTCCTTGAACATGTGTTGAGTGTGCACAGTTGTACCCCTAATAGGCACATGACTTGAAGTACTAAAGGTTGGCGTTTGAATTCTGCTAAGAGCCATATCCGCCCTTGGTGGGGCAAAATTAATGTTCCTTCCGCCAAACCTATTCAGATCACAAATATAGTTATAAGCCGCTTGGTATGACAAATTGAAGGTCTTGTATTACCTTTGTCTAGACGTAAGGACTGTAAAGCAGACAAGTAACAGTATGTATATGAGCATTAGTAATGGAAAGCGGAAAGATTGTAAAACTTGGGCACCTATTGTGCCCTCAGTCCGGACGCTCATGTCGTAGTACTTCGTTCTTTTTTCGCTTTTTGTTTACTTTATTCATCCTTTTCCTAATTGTCTAGGCACGGCAATGGTAAATTTTTAGATCAACGTCCCCGGATGACTCAGGTGCTGGAAATGTTGCGTCCTGACCACAAAGTTGGTGTAGCAGGGAAAATGCTTTCCTTTTGCCAGCGGAAATCATCACTGGGATGGCAGAGCAGTCAAGGGCGGCCAGGAGGAACCCAGCATTTCCTTTCCTTCGCCCAAAATTGTCTTGCCCAGCCAGAAAAGCCTTCTCAAGAAAGCTACAAGGAAACGGGAGCCCAACCTTCACTTCCAATTTATCTATGCTACATTTCGCTCTTTAAACTTGGCTTGCAAATAAAGAAATAAAAACTTAAGGTCCGAAAATTCTACGGAAACCTTAGACCGTTACCCCTAAACGACACGTTATAAAGCCTGGCCAAACTTCACAAGTTTTGCAGCTGAAAATGGTTGATGTATGCCCATAGCTACGCAGGAAAATATAAGTATACACATTGCAAGCTTTTGGACGTCTAACAAGAACAAGCGTGAGACAAAGTACTCGGGGACATGACATGAAGTGAGCCAGTTTTGAGACGGAAAGTCTTTGGAACATAATGAATGTTTAAGTGCGTAATAAACCGGGCTACTTTAATTGCGCTGGACAGAATATCTGGCGCATCTCCATCGAAGTTTGAGTCATTGGCTCGTTTTTCCATGCATAAAAGACGAACTTCGTGAATCGGGTCAGGTACACATGAGTCGGAGGAAAAGCGCAGGTGACTTTCATTCTATCAATATAAAGCGCCTGGGTTTGCGTTCCCCAACGTTGGCGTGTCACGCGAACGCTGCATTATTCCGCCCTCCGCTTGGACACGAACCCGACAATTCTGGGAGACTATACCTAGCTTTTGCATATGCCGCACACACGGACAAAAACACGAGAGCTGCGCCGAGCTCGATCGAAGTTACAGACCAAGAAGGCCCCCAAATTTGTCCGTATAATGTCCTATTCTAGCAGCAATGCGACAAAGGCCAAAAAACCATCGACAAACGATCTGTTCTACAAGCTCAATTGAACACAAAAAATAGTAGAAAAAGAAAAGAAAACTACGCACTTTTGACTCTGACTTTGTCAAATGCCGTGTACAAGTTTAAAAACAGCGGTGGAGTTGGGTGTTACATGGGCTTCTTTACCTTCGCAACATTCCGCGAGTAGAGTAATATTCCCAAGCGGTGGTTACAGGCCCGTACCCAGGGGGGGGGTCGGTGGGTTTAAACACCCATCGAAAGATTCCGCAAAGGAAAAATATACGTTTTTCTAGCATATTTGGCACTTGAGAAGTTTATTTCAAATTGAGCTTTGGTTTTGTGACCGTTTTGAAGCTCGAACAAGGCGATAACTTTTTCGTATCCCCCTTTCCTTACCGGAAAGAGGTATAGGACAAAAATAGGATTTCAAGTTCTCGGGTTAACCCCCCCCCCCCCCCCGCCCCGAAAAAAAATCTTGGGTACGGGCCTGGGTGGTTATGATGGACTAGATAAGGGGGGACAAGGGGGAGACGAAGGGAATCCGTCTCGCGTTCCCCTCCATTTTGCATTGAAGCAGGTGTTGTGACGTCATCCACACCTGTGCACGTCTAAACCAGGTACACAAGGCCTTCATGTTCACTAGCATAGGCTACCTGACTCCTAGGTGCCGAGCACAGGGAGTCAGTTGGCTTTCATCGACCAAGTGACATCGGCCAGGGCAGAAACGTGGCAGGGAATCTCTTTTTTTGATTAGAACGTTAGAACAACTTAGAACTGACTTTGTTCAAGAAGGAGAATCGTGTGTAACTTACAGCTTTTGCAAATCGAGTTCCCTGGGAAGTGACGATATGGTGGCAACAGCTCATGTGCAAACAATACGCAGTTATCCAGGTATACTACTCTATTTTCCTTTAGACTATCCTGACGAGTAAAATTACATAACGTTATTTCAATTATTGGCACAAACTCTGATTTACATCCACGAATCAGCACATGCAAGGTTAAGATTGTTAAGATCAATGCTTTGTTAGGTAAACAAGACATTAACAGTTCTCAACTTATTCGGTCTTACCTCTTACCCCGTATCCTCTTACGAGAGGGTACTAGGGCTTCGCGTTTCCATGCGGCGAAGGTTCTGAACTTCTGAACGTTCAAGGAGTAGCTACATGATCAAAATTCCTCTAGTAAGCGTTGTTTATGTTGTAAGGGATGATGAACAGTCTGGATGTCTCCATCTTGACAATCGCTGCCCACGAGACCGAGCACGATGCTATTGACTGATATTGTAATCAGTTTCGTAGTTTGAAAAGGGGTAGCAGACACCAGCTTTCGTACTTATTTAAGAATTCTTGCTTGAAAGAAGAGTTATATTAGACTAAGTGAATGGGTCAGAACTTTCAATTGACTACAATCCTCTGAAGAGTTTTGAAGTTTGAAGCTTTTTCCCGAGTCCAAAAGGAAAGTTAAAAATCTACGATGGACAACGGACGATAGCGAACTGTGCGTTAAACATCATCCGCAGCCATGCGGAACATCTGGCCAGCACTTTTTGCCGTCCGAGTCCCCGACCAGGCTTCTGATCCTCATTTTCCCAGACAACGAAGAAAGCGGCAGGGAAGAGCAAATCGTCTTACGACACTAAGCATTGTGAAGTTCCCGCCAAATATCCCGACCTCTATTACAGCCATCCATCCATGGAGCTCTCGGGCTCAGCCGCTTCCGACCAGCAATTTCCAAACGAGACAACAACAAAAAGTCCCCGACAAGATATCCATTAATTCCGCAGTTATCAGCCAAGCAAAGTATCCATGCAGCCTATCTGTGTACCTTTAGGTCTTCTGTTGGGATAAAACATTATAATCTGTCATTCCAGGGCACAACGACTGACCATTTTTTTACGTGTTTGAAGGCTATATAATTGACCCGCTATCTTTCCAAAAGATGATGAGGGATATTTCGAAGGCTACTGTTGAATAAAAGCCAAAGACAGCTTTCGCTTCTAGTGTCCTTACAGGCACAAATTGTCGGGGAGCGAAAGGCAGAGAGGCCACCTGTGTGGCCGCAACACATAAGGGAAAAACAAAAAACAAAATCGAACAGCGAAAACTATGCGGCCATGCAGTGTCGTGCTCTTGCAGAAAGACGGCTGGCAGCACATGTATTATTACAGTAATACAAAGCAACTGCAACGAAGGTAGAGCATAAAACCAAGTCACACTATAAAATCTTTCCAAAACCACCCATAACGTCAGAACACCCGACTATAAAGGTGACGGCATACACCATCTCGCTATATATCAAAGTAAATCTTGGCTTCGAGGTAGAGATTTTCTGCAAGGTAGAACTTTGGGTAGAACATTCTATGTTGGATAGATTGTATCAAGACGCGACAAAACCCCATGGCGGCCTTCCTCTGTTGCCCGTCGCAGCTTAGTCCCAGCTATTAGCTTCTGCTGCTTCTGTTCGACGCTTGACCGCTGCCTGTAATTTAACATGTTTCCCTTTTCGCTATGCGGGGAACACAAAGAGCTAAGTTACCGCAAACGAGGCAAATTCATCCAGCTGAACTGAAAATGTTCTCAAATGCACAGCGCTACTGCCGTTGAATTCCGCAGTTGAAAACACAAACGTAAATGTAAATGTAAACTCTTGATAAAAAAGGGTTATAATTTGACACCCTGCCAATCCCATCAGACAGAAAGTTAATGAAAAAGGAATGTAAGCTTAGATTAACATCCGGATTGTGTACCTTCTCAACAATTCATTCTTATGTTTATCTTAAGAAGTGCTGAAACATAGTGAAGATGGCATTAGGAGTAAAAATCCCCTCGGATCCATGAATGAACAATTCAGAGCCACATTATACCGCTTCCCGGCTAGGCAATTGCATTAAGTCGTGGGTTTTCTGTTGTTGAAGCTGGAGGGATTCTCTCACTTTTGCACTTTGTGTATGCACGCTCGCTCTATCAGTACAAGTATACCCAATGACCAGTTCTTACGACAGCAGCCTCCAGGAGCCGGAAATAACGGGTCGGAGGTGAGGGCCACCAACCGTCATCATCATCATCCTGTACACAATCGTCAATCTTGGGAGCTCTTTTTGCCCCTCTAATATCTTCTGGTTTCCATTACTTCGAACAAAAGATCCCTCAAAAGGTATACCAGCTTATCAGTTCCAGTAGCCCAACTTCAACCTCCCCTCTACTCCTTCACACATCTCATGTTAACTTCCCCGTTTTCTGGGCAAATTCGTCTGCTACATCTAAAGAAACTTGCCCATAGCCAGTGCTAATTAGCTTAACTGTCGGATAAGCCCACGTCAAGCCTGTTTACTCCCCATACGTCTTCCTCTCGTTTTGTTTCCTCTGGGAAAAACTCTGGGTTATCCGGATAGTTGTTTTAGAGTTCCTTTACTGGTCACCACAACACAGAATATCCTGCACCCAGGTCCCAGGTAACAATTCACGGCGTCACCGGAAGCTAATTCCATAGCCCCAAGCTTCATTTGCTTTGCCCATCCATGCATGCAAGTTAGCAGTGGAAAAAGTGCTCACTCCTTAATTCCTTATCAGGGTTATAAAGGCATAGCTACGGCATGAGCCTCGCGCCTAAATTGAATATACTGCTGAGTATTTTTTTTTTCTAAATGAAAGGGATGGCAAAATCCCCAGTGCTTGGTAGTCCTGGCTCTGGCGAGGAACCCGGTGAAGTTTCTTTTTACCTGTGCAAAGCTGGTGCTTGAATTGGGAAGCGAGAAGCCGGGGGCAAGACACTAGCAATTAGACTACTGTGCCAGAGCGGAAAACGCCACACATTATAACTGCTTGGTATGGGAGACAAGAGAGAAGCCATGCTATGCCGGGGAAAAGAAAAGGTCCAAGAGGACGCATGATGGGTGATTGTCATTTTGTACATACTAAACGACCACGCTGCAAGTTCTTCGGGATTCTCAGCCAGCAGAGCTCGTTTACTGCAGTCCTTCAAGGTAAAACACGCTCGGCACAGTATAGAGCTTGGAGAATTGAAGGACAGCGGATAACGACGGGACAAGTGAACTTCAAAAAGCTGGGAGCTGCGTGATTTGTCCAGAATCTATCACGCATAGGGTGGCTCAAATTCCTCACGGGGAAATATCATACCCCAAACAGCTTTTCGTTCCGCAATAGACAGAAAAAGGGGTCTTACCAATCGCTATCTAGCTCGGTGCAGATCCCAGGTAACGAATTTACCACAAACCACGACAGCAGCAACTTTTCTTTCTTTTCTGACGATATTTTCCACTTTTAAGGGGTCCCTGGAGTCCATTCTACGGGAAAGGAATGGGCGTGTATAGAGAGAAAATGGAATAGGAACGCTATCCACAAAGGTAAAACAACGGCGTGGCGCTGTATCAGGCAGTTTTGGAAACAGAGAAGAGAAAAGCACACGGAAAAGTTTTCTGCTGTCTCGAGAGTGGGATCTAGAGCTGTTTGTATTCTGGCTAATGCAAACTTAAAAGGTAGTGACTTTTCAAAAGTGTGTGGGTACATGTTTGATTTCTGGGGATATATATGGTGGGCAAAGTGAAAAACTTTTTGCTGTGGTATACATCAGTACACACCTAAGCTCAGAAAACAACACACACACCCGCAGCAAAAGTGGGCAGGTGATCTAGGTGAGGACAGGTGTTTGGTGGCGGTACTGGTAGACGAAAAAGGACTCCCCCCTTACCTGGATGTAAATCCTCCCAACCCGAGGCTGATGAGGGCCGGGTTTCTCAACTCGTACCTCGCAGTCTTCTCTGAGAGCTGGACACGCCTGGATGCAGGTTAAGTTTACCTTCCCCGGAACGGCTTTAGGTCTGAATAATACCACAGAGCGGATCAACACCTCTTGATTGAAGACCCCAAAGTTTTTTTTAATGTTTTTTTAAGTTAAGCGCTGCAAGTGTGTATACAACGAGTGGTTGCTTTACCTAAGTGAATCTGATTTAAGTTTCAATTTAACTCTAATCTGCGACTTTTGCCCCGAGACGCCGGGCTGAGGACGCAGGGGAAAGGGAAAGGGTGGTTTTTCAAGTTGTGGGCTTATGGCGGCTTCTCGGTTGGCAACACCTGGTTGGCGAAGAGATGTGTTTCAGTCGACATTCCGCGAAGGTGAGCGACATAAAGAACATGGGAACGGAAGTATGCAAAGATGGCGTACCGGGAACACCGGAAAAGGCGGAGTGACTTGCATGTGTCGTATGCAGTACTTGTCCGCATTTGCATCGATATCTTTCGGTCCATTCTAGCCGTCAACACACCACATCCCAATCAGCACCTGCGAAACAAAAGTCCCCAAACTGAAAACCCGAGAGAGAAATTAATGCTATATTACCTGGTCCTTCCTTGCGGGGTTCTAAAAACTTCTTTGGGAAGACCAACTCAACTCAGCTCAGCTCAACAACCACTGGACCCATCATATTTCCTTACATTTCTCCAGGTTGGTCGTGTCGGGGAGATCACACAAAGACGAGACCTGCAGAAGGGGCTAAAACGACAACCAAGAATGAAACCAAAAGGGTATTTTAAGCCTGTTGAAGCGCATGTTTCGACTGTCCTCGTAGTCTTCAGACCGGCCAGGCATTCCAATCCTTTCCCATGCACCGATGACAACAATCATATGCACAAGGTAAGCGTCAACTTTTCAAGGTGTCTCACATTATTGTACCACAGCCCAGAGCCCGCGACAATGAATTTCTAGCTAAGTTGTTTTATTTTAAAAGTGCGAGGTTTGGCTGCTGCTGTGCCTGCAAAAGAACATGCTTTCACGTTACATACAAGAGCATCCAACTTATTGCCTCTACCTTTAAGCTCGTTTCCTCCTTTTCGTCATCCCACGGGTTTTCTTATAGCCAAATTTCTGATCCACGTTGTCAGATAACATCCTTCATCTGACCCTTCTGGGACTGTATACCAAGGGGAGTAATGTCAAATATGCGAAGTTAGCTTCTTTACAGCCTAATCAAGATCAGAGACAATGTGAAAAACATGTTAGATTCCAAACATCAGGCAACCCTATACGCAAAACGTTCGAAACATTCTACCAGCGAAACCCGGTTTTCAGTTCCAACTCTAGACAGACCTTGCACTCTTTATCCACTCACTAAAGCTATGGTCTAATCATAGATTTAGAAATATTCCTCCCATTCTTTTTACCTCCCTCACACAATGGTTCAAAAGAGCAAAAATATTTGTAACAGTGGAACTTGCCCCCTCTTTGCCGCTCGTCTGCTTTTCGTCTGCTCACCCTAGTTGGCATCTGGCCCCCTCTGCCTGACCCATACCTGTAATTAGACTGCCCTGGTACTTTTACATTTCTCTAGCCTATAGCTAACCGTCATTAAGGGGGCAAAAAGTCTGCCGTCAGCTGGTTTCAACTTTACTGAGCACGACAGAGAACAGAACCTCCCACTCTTAGCGGGGGGAAATGGCCCTCTGAATCGTACAGAGGGAGCTTAGCAATACTCCACTTCCGTGGTTGTTATTGTTTATAACTAGCTAGTCAGACCTCCCGAACAATAGGAAAATCATTCGATCGAGAAGGAATGTGTGCTGGGGTTTAACAGCTGTAACGGTCTCGTCTCGAACGCAAGAAGGCTAGGTTAGGCCACCGTCACGACAGACACAAGACGAAGCATATATACAGACCTTAATCTCCTTATTGTCTTCGCTTCGTAAATTTATTGCCGACAAATTAATGAGCGATAGATAGGGACCGCCTTCCTGCGGAGCTCAAGCGTGGTTGGGAGTTGGGGGGGGGGGGAGCACCGACCATTTTTTTATGTATGGCGTTATAGAGGAAAAGTCCGTTAGAATGCCGTTAACTTACGAGGAAGCTTGGCACGAAGGTGTATAATAACATAGCGTGCGACCTTTGGCCTTTGGCACAAACTTGGGATCTGTGATTGGTCTGTCAGTACGGGCTTTTCCCAACTTGACATTCTTTTTGGCCCAAAATGCACACGGCATGGAAAATTCACCTTACCTTTTTTTTTACATAAATATGTGCAGTGTACTAAAGCTTCGGCTCGGAGTGATGGGAGGCGAAGCCAAGGTATAAATCGAACAACAGGACGGTAACCTAAAAACAAGCTTTCCTATCAAGAAATCAATTAAAAGTTATACTTTGAAAATATGAAACCACAAAAACCTGGTTTCACATTCTCGTTTTTTATACTTTTCTTTTCTTTTTTGTAGAAGACAACATAGTCCACTAATGCATATCTAGCAAGTGACCAAGGGACAGATAAATTCCAACCTTTGGGGGCTACAACAGAGAGCCCATACTCTCGGGCCTGTCCCAGTCCGAATTTCCAACAATAGCTGAACGTTGCAATTGCTGCTGGCTGAAAGTGCTTATAGCCTGACAAAGTCTAGACACCCACCCCAGACTTTTAGGATGAGCCCACGCTCATGCTTGATCGCTCATTTTCACTCCCCTTCGCACCTTCAGCTTTAGATAGAAATAAGGTAGCTAACGTATTTGCAATCATTTTCTATTGTCTCTCTGTTCTCTTGCAAGGGCCTAGCTGGGCTCTCTGGTCGGACCAAAGTTATTTGTTCCTCTCGCTATATATATCTATATAGGGATACTCTTTGCAAAGGTTCTCTTTTTGGAGCCTACGAAACTTTTTGTTCCCATGGTGTGGCGTAGCCAATGCGTTCTTAATTAACCTGCCGGGCCCTTCTTCATAGGCTCAGGAATGCTGCTATTCTGTTACCATTTACTGGCACCTTTAACGCTTAAAGTGCCTCGGAGTAAGATCCAAGTGAAAAAAAGAAGCTTAGTCAAAGAAATTAAAAGCTGGTGGTGTACAACGGCTTTGTTGATGCTTTTCACATTTTTCGCAATTATACGTGCGTTTTATCGTTTCACGCTTAACTATGTAAGGCCCAACATACGCTTGGTTCTCTTTCTTGTGCTTCAAGTTAGCGAGTTCGCCAACTAAGCTAAGCTTATCAACGTGTAATTTATTCACTGTATCCGTCAAAATGCATGGTTATTTTCTGTGGGAGTTCATCGATCTTTTTCAAAGGGAGACTCCTTGACTTTAAGTGACTTTTGGGGTCTGCTGCTGGTTGTGCACGCCATAAAGTACCGTCGTCATCAAGCTTTGTACGCAACATATATAGAAGGATTAACCGACACTTTTTATTGCCTCTACCTAACCAATAAAAAACCGACAGTTGCAGTCGAGGATTTGCTCAGCGCCATACATTCCTTAAGCACAACCACATCACCCAAGTGATCAGCTTGTGCGAAGATGGGGGATTCGCAAAAGATTGGAAGCGTTTTTACTACCCCGTTTACCTTGTAACCAATGACTGAAAGGAATGGAGTGTTATAAAGCAAGTCCGTCCCTGCATTGCTATGATTGTCATTGCAGCCAAGGACTTGGGCTACGAACATTGTTCGCAGTTCTTCTGTTGAAATGATGCACGGTTCTGTTGCAGCTAAGAGCTATTAGAGTAACGTAGAAGAGCAGAATTTTGAGACCGAGTGTAATTGCGATAAGAGCCAAAGATTGTGTATAGACAATGCACGAGTTCACTTATTATAGTAGTTTGGTTTTAATAGTAGAGTATCGCGAGTCTACAGAGCTTAAAAACGGAGAGGCTACAAGGTTGGTTTCGTTCTTCGTTCGTTCTCGGTAGGTTCCAGATGGCTGGTTACCAAGACCCTGGGACCTGGATTCGGGAGGCTGCATCGCGTCACGGTCACGACACCAACCCAAACTCTAACGAACGAACGCCAGGAACAAAAGAACCAAATAAGCCCGGGCTTTTGGTTTGGGGGTTTCTCGGCTTTCCTTGTTTTTCTCCTCTTTCCAACAGTAAAACTCCACGCAAAGTTATCCTGTTAAAAAATCCCCTTTGCTTTTACCTTTTAGCTTAAGACGTTGCTTCTCTTCAGTTGCTGAGTACTGCATACCTTACAAACAGCCATGGCTCCACTGACTCTCTCTCTCATCAAGGCATTTTTCGCTATTCGTTCTACCAGGCCGGTTTAGCATAATTATCTTTTACTCCCCAAGAATAAGAGCCGGGGGTAAGTCATCAACCCAATTCCCCCCTCAGTTCCCATAGTAACACTTCACGTAGTACAATCTAAAATTCAATGCTTTTCCCAACCCCTAGAAAGGTGTATTCGAGACTTTTGAAGAGCACTGGAAGAAAAACCGAAGCATCGTATAGACCACCTGACGGGACTTGGAAACCTTTCGACTTGAACGGTTTTCAGGTTTGGGACAGCCCCTTGGATCTTGGATGCACACACGTGTTTTATGCGGTTATGGTAAAAAGGGAAAAAAACTATTCCCAACCCTTTTCCCTGCGGTTCCTTTCTCTTATTTCCGTGGTCTAAAATAGTCTCTCGACCTCAAATCCGGCTATTACGCTGCTTAAACTCAAGATAGAACTCAAACTTAGGACTGTGGCTTTGGCATGGATGTTCTAGTCTTTCGTGTTAATTACCTCTTCCTGTCTGGTAAAAGCCTTATTCAGAGCCATTATAGCAGGTCTATCCCTAGAAACCACTGCTCCCAAGCAAGTATAAAGTTTGAAAGGCAACCGTGCACGGAAAGCGACCGGGGAAACACGATGGTACCTGATGGCATTTCCGTTGCCTGCAGGACCCCAGACAGCGAAATTATATCAAAGCTTGCTAATTCTGTCCGACAGCACGTAAAAGGGCTATCTTGTCCCACGAGTGGCTGACTGAAAGGGCTTGCTCTGGTCTAGACTTTGAATCTAATGAGCACCTTACAGCAACATATAGGTCTGTCCTGTCCCTGGGTTCCTTTGATTCATCCAGCTACACCAAAACCCTCAGGTTTTAACGTGACTGCGGAAATCGCAACGAATTGTCCTCCCAGCTATTCAACGTTTTCAAAGCAAGCAGCACGGGATGTCCTGAGGCACACCACTTGGCTACGGGTCAAATTGCGCCTACTTAGACAGAAAATACTTCCTTTAGCACTACCATGCATGAGACCCAAAAAGCCTAAAGTGTAAGTCGAGTCAGTGAGCCGTGTCAACATTAAAGCCAGGAAACAAAAACAAACAGCGGAGGAAAATGTAGAAATTCCCTGACAAATACATGACAGTCCAGACTTTTGCTCAAGTGAACTGCATTTCATGACACGTTGAGCACCAAAGGGCAATAGCAAGGGCACAAGTTGATGAAGGCAGGAGACAAAGATGTGGCATTGCATGGCTGCCTGGCTGAAGGACACGCAAAATAACTCGAGTTCTCAAGTGTGTAACGCCTGTTAATTGTCCCACGTCTTTTTGCTAATACGTATCTGGATGCACATTCCGTGTCTGGATGCACCAACACAAATTTATCTGACACCCTAATATGTCAAGTTGGACCCAAAGTAAGGTCAACTAGAGAACTACTCCAATGAAATACGAAAGACCGCACTTTCATCCCAAAATGGACCAAAAAATCTTGCTTGACGAAACCAGACGGTAGGGAAAGCAGGATTAAGCGTTTTTAGTACTCTCGCCCACCCCAAAAGAAGTTCGTATATAACGTGTAAATAAATTGCCGTGTCGAAGCTTCTGGTAGAGTTGCGCTATATAGCAGGTGTGTTTGCCCATGCATGGTTTTTTAGCGTTCAGGTTGAGCGAATGTTCGTTCAGGGCGTTAACTGCATTTCATCCCATCATGCGGTCGTTCCTATCCAAAATACCAACGATATGCCCACCGAAGTGAGTTGGAGTAAGCGTTCGGCATTCCCAAACCCAAAACCGTAACTATCCTAATGATCCAACAGATAGATAGTCCGTTATCCCCATAGCTTATAACTATCATCCAAGTGCACCGATATGGTTCCTCAAACTGTAATTCGGTCTGCCGGACAGGCGGTGTCGTTTGCTCGGCGGTTAAATTGAAATAATTGCCATTGGAATCCCTCAAACCATCTTTTTCATTCGGAGTCATTAAGAGGGAGTGCTACTCTTTGACTGAAAGCGTGAGATTTTCCCGTAAGAGAGATCAGCTTAGCCCATACCACCCGTGTGGGAAGCCGCTTTTGTGAACGCAACAAAGCGTCCCAAGAATGCTCCTACACATGATGAGCTGCCCCACTGGGTTTCGGACACAAAAGACCGCAATCGGTGGGGAAAACTGTCGAGGTAAAGAAGCCAATGCATAGCAGGGAACAGAAGTCCAATCAAATTCCCATCCAATGAACAGCAAGACAAGTTGCTGACCAAGAAGCCGAGACTTGCAAATGTATGCAACAACGTGAGGGGCCGATACCTCATGGCTTATTACCAAATTGGTGCATTTTCAATATTCCCTCAAACGTCCAGTCCATTTTGCCCAATTTCCTTCGAAAAGTAAGCCAAGTAACCTGCTATGCGTGTGCAACTCCTCCCGACGCAAATAAGATCAATAAATTCCCATGCTTGGTGGCGAGGGCTAGTAGGTGGCATGAGTGCGGGAATGGGCCAACTGGCCAGCCTTATAGCTTTTGAAAATAAAAGAAGGGGGAAAGATGCAGCCCCACCACACAAAAAGCTACAATGTATTGCTTTCTACCTCCAACTATAAAGTTGTGGCTATGCTTTTACAGCTTTCCGGCCAACAAGTCAGCCAGCACCACATAGGCAAACTCCCACCATTCCTCCTCCCACAAATGGAACACACCATCACCACCGAGTCCTTTTCTGCAGGAATATCGAGATATACAATCGACTCCTGGGACTTTAAGACCACGGACGCCAGTAAAAATGCGAAGCCCGATAATTCGGCAAAGGCAGCTTTTTAGAGCATCATAAGGCGTGGCGTCGGTGGCGTCTAGTCGGCCCAAATTGATGATTCATATGGGTCAGCACAGCAACCGTGACAGATCCTAACACGCTACATTAACAAGACCCGCGATTGCATGCATGCTACCGTATGTGTACCTTTTTCACCCTAGATCCCATAGGTTCAAGTAACCACCCCTATGCTCTGCGTCTGCTCGTATTAACGCCCTATATTCCTTTTTTTAACTCCTTTCTAAAATAGCACCTGCATGCATGCATTACGCATCGCCTTCCCTCTGTGCGTCATATATACTCATGTGGTACTAGTGCAGTGTTTGTTGCAACCGCCTTTCATTCAAACGTGCTCGCCAGATATAGTGTAAGAACAGTTGCTAAACTCAAACAAGCCCGCAGCCGGACATAGTTATCTGATTTGGTGTAGCGAACAGGTAATTAAAATGTTCCGCAAAGGTGTACTTTTTCGTTTACGATTAGCAAAGACCTAGTAAAACCATAAGAAAAGCACTCAGGCGACACACTGCGCTATTGCAGTTACCTTGGAACCGGTGTCTCGTCAAAGCTGCAGAACGATTTACTCTTGTTTCAGTCCCAACATAACAGATGCACATAGATCAGACATGACAGATAGTATGCATAACGATTGTGGTGAGACGATGGCGGTGCCCGCAATACAGGTCTACAGGTCATTGCGAATTCAGCAACAGAAACAACTTAATATTACGGCATACGTTTTAATTGCAGACTCGGTAGAAAAAAGGATGGTTTTTTATAAACAAGACCTTCCTTGTTAATCTGACGTGAGCCGATTAATCACCAACTCAAGACAAGAATGAATGTCTCAGTCTGAATTCTGATAATCATGTACACAAGTGAACTGCAAATGCCCCAATGCTGAAGCCTTTTTAAAAGTGGGGGAAAATTACTTTTTATAGCAAAAAAAGTTGACTAATTATTTTTTACAATTTCGTCAACAAACCGTGCCACGCCTATGGCGTCTCTCGAATTCCCAGATTAACTCCCCGTTGTGTGTTTCTCTTTCCCCTTATTTTCTTTACTCGTTAAATTTAGTTAGTGTATAGGCGTCACAATGGAGCGTAGTTCTAGCAGCGACATTTCTGCTTATAAATATTATGAATACTAAAACAACCGCATGTGAGAACGAGCCTTACAAATTGTCGAACCAACTGCTACATACTCGATTCTATCGACACGTTAATAACGTGGTAAGAACTAGGCTATAAATGTAGCTTAGAACATTCTTTTCCCATAGTTCTACGCAGGCCCGTACCCAGGGGGGGGGGGTTTAAACCCCCATCGAAAGTTTCCGCAAATGAAAAATATACGTTTTTCTAGCATGTGGTACTTGATAAGTTTATTTCAAATTGAGCTTTGGCTTTGTTTGACCGTTTTGAAGCTCGAACAACGCGATAACTTTTCTCCTTTTTCGTATCCCCCTTTCCTTACCGGAAAGATTGTATACGACGAAAATAGGATTTCAAGTTCTCGGGTTAAAACCCCCCTCGAAAAAAATCCTGGGTACGGGCCTGGTTATACGTCATGCATACCTTGTCTGGGCGGAATACATTACAAGGGGACTAATACATTCCTTGTCTTTGTTGTTGCAGGTTGATCTGCGTGCCGGCTATGGAGTCCAATGACTGCATTTATAGATTAGTTTTGGTGCGATGATGGCGGCCGCTTCCATGGTTCCAGCACGGGTTGTTAAGGGACAAAGCAAGCGCAAACAGTACAATGTAACCCCTTTCTAGCTTAGAGCCAATGGTATGGCCGGCCGACGTCCACGATGCCTTACAAGACATGCTCGAATCCACCAGCTCGTTCATATTGATCAAACTTTTAAGCGTCGGAGCATGGGGAAGTTTCCCGGGAAGGAGAGAACGGCCGAGGCGAGAACCTTCTACCAGGCAAGACTCCCTTTATTGGTCGAGAGGCTCTCGGCGCCTCAAGACGCTTTCGTCATTGGACCTTTTCCCACTGGCACGGGTACAGGCGTCGATAGCGTCGACAACCCCAGTTGCATTACAGTTGCCGGCCCGCAGGAGCCAAGCGGCTG
This sequence comes from Lepidurus arcticus, assembly GCA_003724045.1. Lineage (NCBI taxonomy): Eukaryota > Metazoa > Arthropoda > Branchiopoda > Notostraca > Triopsidae > Lepidurus > Lepidurus arcticus. The sequence continues at coordinate 25,313 of RJJA01000325.1, forward strand.
CACTTGTCACCGATCATTATCCCTGGCCGGTATCCATGGCAGTCAAGTCATTCCTCCACCCCCTCACCCGTCCCACACACACGACTTCAGGAGTTGGGTCTCTGGGACGACACAAGCCCCTGAATTATGCAGTAGTCGTCTTCCAAGACACGAGCCCTTTCCCCCCTTTGATAGGATCGTGTAAGTGCCTGTCTAGCAACTCCGACCCGCAGTACCACCAAGGCAAGATACGTCTGCAAAGTTCGACAGTGAAGTAAACCAACGTGCTATCAACCTCATTCGGGAAGTTTCCTCTGCAATACTGAAAAACGACTTCCCAAATCTCGACTACTTGGAATGGCACTGGAAGAATTCACGGGATGATGCACTTTCAGACGGCCCCCGTGGCTCTCCAGTGCTATACCCAGAAGTATGAGTTAACGCATCCGCAGCACAATATCAAAGCCGAAAACTGACCAGGAGAAAATCCAAAAGCACCACGAAAGAAAAAGAAAATATCGTGTCCGTCCCTTATCCTTGGCACTGGAAGAATTCACAGAGTATATTAAACCATCGTGGATTCCCTGGTGCCATAGATAACGGAGATTTTGCAGCGAGGTCAATGCTCGAAAAGAACTGATTCTCTTTTTAACAGTTAATATTTTTATAGTATTGCTTATTTTTCAGTCCCTTCATTTTGATTTGCAGATTTTGGTTACATGTAACTCATACGTTAACGTACGGAAACCACTGGTAGATACGTGGGACTGTGTGTTTATATCTCCGAAAAGTAATGGACGTAAATGTCACAGCGTGATAAAGCATAGCATGTTTTGCTAAAAAGCTTGTGTAGGGAATTTTGTGCAGAAACCGGTTTCGCATTTTTAACACACAAAAACCCATCATCATGGAGTACGGCTGGCTCCTTGAGCTACACAACTTCATTTTACTATCAACTCCTATATGCGCATTTTTTTCTATTGGGGTGTCGAATAATATTTCCTTATTTCTTTGGTTGCAATGTCATGCACCATGGTGTTTATAGTACGTTCGCAACTCGGCATGGTACCCAGCTTCACACTGCTCCACTCGTGATGACTCCATCAACAATCTGACAATGGCACTTAGTCCAATTCCTAAACCTTCTATGAACTGATGAGGCCATACATTTTCATAACCACGTGATTTGTAATTCATGAGCTGTAAATCATAGCACCTTAGTTTCGAGTCAATTCCTAATAAGGATAGGGTTCGAACCTGAGCTTTCGAAATTTGATCCGAGATAAGCCAATGGTTTGCCTATCCGTACTTCGAAGTCAAGTTGAACAAGACAGGGTTCTTTAAATGATATTCGGGAATAATTAAGGAAAGGTTATAAAGTGATAAACTGCAACCTAGGGAAACTCTTCCGTTCTTTGGCACTAGCACATTTTTGTGTTGTGATTGCTAACAAAACTGTGATAGTGTCAAGTAATGTGGGGAGATAGTCTACATGAATAATACGGCTCGTTGGTTGTTGGCACGAGACCGTACCACATATTTCTTTTGTACAACCCTGGAGATCAATACAAACAGGACCACGGTCCAGAATAATAATGAACCGTATATACTTTCTTGTCAAATATTAAAAAAAAGAACCTGAGCAGGTATGATTCGTAGCGAAGCTCAAAGCCAACCTTCCGAAGTATATTACCAAACAATTATGTGTGTTCCAGAGGCTTAAAAAATCATTTATCATCCCTTGGATTCGAGAACAGTAATCAAGGCAGACAAGTATGATCAAACGAAGCCTGGAATGTTCGCAATTTTCCTAGGTACGACAAAAAGGAGCATTGACAAAAGCGAAGGAAACACATCAAGGTCAAAATGAACTAGCAACCGAGATCATAAAGGCAAGGCCTAGGTACGGAATGAAAGGCTACTGGGAATGTAGGCCAAAAAACACGCTCACATACACGATAAATTATAAGCGGAAGTATCGAGCGATGGCGAAGGTAAAAAATGCCGGCCTTCAGCTCAGTCGTTTTCCATTCTACCAAGCACGGGTTGAACAAAGCTGTGGTCAGGCAGCCGGATAAGGGGGGGGGGTAAGGAAGTCCCAACACCGCGGCAAGTTTGGTCGCGAAAGCCCCCATTTCCTTTTTTCTTTTTTAGCAATATATTATAGCCTTATATGTGCCTCTTATTTTTTAGCTCGTAAGCCATTAACCGGTATATGACCCTGACACGCACATGGTAATAAGGCTTGTCTGCTAACAAGAAAAATAATTTGTCAAACTTGTTAACTAAAAACTAAATATATATGAAGCCCAGCGAAACTCTTACGATCACGTTCACCTCTGTTAAATTTACTTACACTAATATAATCCATGAAATCTAGCAATGCCAGTGCTAATCAATTCCTCAATCCCCTAGCCTTGTGAGTTTTGCAGGCTCAGCAATTTCACATTTCAGAATTTTACGAAGGGACATGAAAAATCAAATCTTATCGTCTAAAGATTATACCTTGAAAATATCATCGTATGTACTCACCTGTGTCATATCCACGAGTTAAAAAAGCAAAGGCATCGTGTTAATGGCTAATAATTCCCGTACCACTTGCGATCAACAAAATTGACATGCCGCACAATTTTTCTGGCGCTGTTTACATCCATGATGTTCATTATCCTCAGCAGATGGACGCCAAGCAAAGGTTTCACTACCAACGCCACCAACGGCCTTAACCCAAAGTGGAAGCTTGTCAGCAGATCACGTGACTAGTGTCGTTGACGTGGAAGCCGAACTGCTCGTTTCAGTGTCTAGGATCGCCCATTTCTTCTTCGCAAAGTTGACCGGTACAGCGTTTTTCAGTGGAGGGCTCCGTTAATTATTTCTCTCACGAAGTTTGGGATCTCAACTGGACTGAATTAGGCACTTAGCAACTATGGGAAGTAAGTTATAAAGAATTTCTTGCCTGTAATTTTATTTGCATTGTCATTTGCCATTGTCTTGCTCACTTGGCTCACTCGCTTTCCATGCCCATATGTCCGTCTCTTCTTGGTGTTTGCAAGTTTTCTTATACTTTCTTCTGCAGTTAAGTTCTTGGAGGTCATCCGGCCGTTTTGCAGTATACTGCCAGAAATCGCCAAGCCTGAAAGAAAGGTAACAGTTGTTCTTTCATCTATACAGTACTTCAGTGTCAGCTATAGTCCCATGGGAAACTCATTCTTACATCTCTTTTACTTCCAGATTCAATTTAGAGAAAAGGTATTATGGACAGCCATCACCTTGCTCATCTTTTTAGTATGCTGCCAGGTTAGTAATCAATTAAAAAAATTCTTGGCCGCAAATTCATAATTTTTTTGCGTAATGGCAGATCCCCTTGTTCGGTATTATGAGCTCAGATTCAGCTGATCCTTTCTACTGGATCCGTGTTATCTTGGCCTCCAACCGTGGTACTCTGATGGAGTTGGGTATCTCACCCATTGTCACATCTGGGTTGATCATGCAGCTGCTGGCCGGTGCAAAAATCATTGAAGTTGGAGACACACCTAAAGACAGAGCTTTGTTCAACGGTGCTCAAAAACGTAAGCTTTCTCAATGCCTCTATGTCTCTCTGTGTCACCACAATGTACATTTGTATAGTTTTCGGCATGGTCATTACCATTGGCCAATCGATTGTATACGTCATGACCGGTATGTACGGTGATCCTAGCGAAATTGGACGTGGAGTTTGCTTGCTCATCGTCATCCAACTCTTCGTCGCTGGTTTGATTGTACTCTTGTTGGACGAACTTCTGCAAAAGGGATACGGTCTTGGTTCTGGCATTTCGCTCTTTATTGCCACCAATATCTGCGAAACCATCGTTTGGAAAGCCTTCAGCCCTGCTACTGTCAACACCGGTAAAAATTTCCCCCTTTTTGCTTTCCCGAACTCCAGTTTTCAACCTTTTTCACGCACAGGTCGTGGAACGGAATTCGAAGGAGCCGTAATTGCGTTGTTCCACTTATTGGCCACTCGCCAAGACAAGGTTCGCGCCCTGCGTGAAGCTTTCTACCGCCAAAATCTGCCAAATCTGATGAACTTGATGGCGACTGTCCTCATTTTCGCAGTTGTTATATACTTCCAAGTAAGGGTTACATCATTCGTTACGTAAACAGAAACTGACGATATGTTCTTGTAGGGATTCCGCGTAGATTTGCCCATCAAGTCTGCCAGGTACCGTGGACAATACAGCAGCTACCCCATCAAGCTCTTCTACACTTCAAACATCCCCATCATCTTGCAATCCGCTTTAGTGTCTAACTTATACGTAATTTCTCAGGTATGAGTAGCTTGAAGATAGTAAATAGCTTGAAAATAGTAGTCTAAAAATAATAAATTTAATTTTGTCTTTTAGATGATGGCTGTTAAATTCGCCGGCAATTTCTTCGTTAATCTCCTCGGTGTCTGGGGTGATGTTGGAGGCGGCGGCCCCGCTCGTGCTTACCCCATTGGTGGCTTGTGCTACTATTTGTCACCCCCCGAGAGCCTGGGCCACATTTTAGAAGATCCCATCCATGCCGTACTTTACATCTTCTTCATGTTGGGTTCTTGCGCCTTTTTCTCCAAAACTTGGATTGATGTGTCGGGTTCCTCTGCTAAAGACGTAAGTGGCAAGATTTTTTTTTTCTTAATTTTTAACAGATTGTGTAATAGCTATTTGTTTTGTTTTTTACCTTTAGGTGGCCAAGCAACTTAAAGAGCAACAGATGGTGATGCGAGGCCATCGTGAAAAATCCATGATTCACGAATTGAACCGTTACATTCCAACTGCCGCTGCCTTCGGTGGTCTTTGCATTGGCGCCTTGTCTGTCATTGCTGATTTCATGGGAGCTATTGGTTCCGGTACCGGTATCTTGCTTGCCGTCACCATTATTTACCAATACTTTGAGATTTTTGTGAAAGAGCAAAGTGAAATGGGCGGCATGAGCACATTGCTCTTCTAAGTTCATCTCTTCAACCCAGTTGTTTTAAATGTTTTTGACAGATACTGGGTTTGGTAAATAAAGACAATACAGAGGAAAGATTTTTCGAAGGAATGACATGTGTCCTGAAATAGAAGGTTACATTATACCCCTTTTTGTTATGTGTAATGTTTGGGAGTGCAAGAGAGCCTTTTTTAACTTAAAAGAGAGAAAATATGCTAGTTAGTGCGAATGTTGTGGTGGTTGGGGTATTTTTGGGCAGGATTACTGAATACATCCTGCGACTTGACCAAAGTTGAATTTTTATTGTAAGACGACATGAAAAGAGATATTGAACATACGGCGCATAAACGATTATTTCATGTACTTGTCCGGTTGCTGGCTGAGGATCTTGGCGGAAGCCTTTGCATCCAAAAACAAGCCGCTCACTTCGGTTACGTCAGCCGCGGTAATGGTAGAACGTCCATTGATACGGGCAGTCAGGTTAGCAGGAGTCAAAAGCTGCACAGCGTATCGCAAAGTTGTACGCGTGCCGAGCTCGGCCAGCTGGGTATAAGCCTCATCCTCGACACTTAAGTTCTCTGTTTTGCCCCGAATTCGAATAATTTGGGCCATATCTTGGGTGGTATAGGGTAACGTGCGAAGAATGAGGAGTCTATCCAAAAGATCCAAAGGAACACCATGTGGCGCAACGATATCTTCCGTACCACTAAAAAGAGTCAAAGGACCACATTGAACTCCAAATTACCTTGGAATGAATCAACTAAAGAAAGTACTAATGAGGTGTTCTTGAACTTACCGCACGGTACATAGTCCTCGGTTTGTCGCAAAGATAACAATAGGGGCGATTGTGCTTTCCAAAGCTTTTTGTAAATACGTAAAGCATTCTATATCCAACATGTGGACTTCGTCAATAAACAGAACTCCGGGAACCAACTCTGCTATTCCTTGATCAATATACTTGTTGACCACCTTGTTAATTTCACGTCGTAGCTTATCTATAAGAGGCTAATATTAGCATGTAATAAAAAATGGCACCAATAAGTTTACCGGTAATTTCGGTTTTCTTAGGCTTTAGCAACTGGCCCATCATGGAAAGAATGTCCTGGCCCCCTTGAGGTTTGGCGTTGGCCATGTCCAAATCGTGGAGAGTCACATCCTGGATAACTTCCTTTTTCTTGTGAACGTCGCCTTTCGGCAAAGGAACGTACTCTTCTGCTTCCAAATCGAACTCTGTGGCAAAGGCGTCAGATCGGCCTTGTCTTTTCACAGCTCCAGAATTGGCCTCGACATAGATGACATCTCCAACTTCCACACGCTCCTTGTTCAAAGACTCGTAAATAGACGGGTCAAGCTTTAACTGCTTCGTTCCTTTCGCGGTTTTTAGGCCAATAATAACATGGCTAATCGTTTTTCCGTATCCTAAATACAAGTGTGTTTTAACGCTGCACACTTAATAAAATGTGATTTTTATACCTCCCATAGGATTTTCGGTCTCTACTGGTGTTAACTCTGTAACCTCCCCTTCATAGACTTCTTTAGTCTCTTTTATACGTAAGCCAATTGCCCTTCTGAAGTTTTCCATCAAAACTTCAGTTTTCTTGATTTCGGAGCTGAAAACTTCCGATCCAACCATCGGACAAAAAGGCACCTAGAACAAAAATAGTTAATGCTGTAAAAGTAAGAAATGCAAGTATACCTTGTTGCCTAGTTCTTGGGCAATAGCCAATGCAATTGCAGTTTTACCGGTGCCAGGAGGTCCAGCAAGTAGAATGGCCCTGCCAGCCATTCGTCGGGATTTAATAAGATCCACAACTATACCAGCTGCCTAAGACAAATATACATTCATTAGTATAGTTTATATTACGGCTTTGAATTAGCACAAGTTGTCGTTGTATTAACATTAGACTAGAATATTACAAATACAAATAAAATTTAAGTATACTTCTCTTGCTTGCTCCTGTCCAACAAGCCCAGCAGCCACCGGCAGAGCAGTTCCAGCTTCATCCAAACCTAAGCCTTTCACATGGCTGTGAGACGAGATTCTTTGCGTCTTAACGGTGCTTTTCACTTCTTCTATTTTCATTTTTAATTGTTTTTAATGCAAATACAGTTAAGTTCTTATTTGCACACGTGCCAGAAAGAGTCAGAAACGCGCGACAAACGACAAACACTGAATGCGGCAGAGGCGGCGCGCAAACGAAGCTGGATTTCTTTGCAGGTGTCTGGATGCTAGAGGTCAGCACTATATGGCAACAAGTCAGCGAATTTCACGGTTGGAGACCCTAAGCAGTGGAAAATTGATCAAACTCAAGGAAAAACAAAACCTGGACACACGCGGCAATAAGCACAAGTTAGTGCTTCCGTGGCGTACTCTATAAGACAAGACAGTTGGAGTTTTGCTCAAATAGCTTCCGGCCTTTCGAGGCCTCTTGGGGCCTGCCCCATTGTATAGCACACGGTGTGCGAAAAGAATCCGCTTTTCGCAGACTACAGCGAAAAGCTCGGTGAAAAGCGAAAGAGCCCAGAAAAGCGAAAGCAGCTAATTTTAGAACTTCGAAATCGAAAAACGCCAAAAATTCAGAATGAAACAAATGGAGATAGAAGCAGAAGAAAAGCCAAAAATATTGGAGGGGGAACAACGTCTCTCGAAAATAAGTGCAGTATTATTAACCACTGCCATTTATAGTGGGTTTTTTATTTTGGTAATTCATGCAACATTTCTGGAAACAATATTCCTAACTTGTAGAATAACCTAGGGTGTATGTGTAGCTATGCCCGGACTTACACTGCCAGAATTACAACAGCAAGTCCAATTAACTTCCTTCGGCGACATGGCCTACATATACACTGTAAAATCCGGCTTGTATCTTGTCGGATGCTTCCTTGGTAATAATAAGAAGCCGCTTTTCTTGAATGCGTAATAACGTTCTTTGAATTAGGAGGGCTAATACTAGAAAAATGGAATAAGCAGCTACTCATGTCTATCGCCTTCGCATTAACGGCTGTCGGCATGGTATTCGTACCGTGGTCTCCAATCATGGCCATTCTTTTGGTTTGCATGGGACTTACGGGATTAGCGACTGGTTTCATTGACACCGGTGGGAATGTAACAATTCTGGTCATTTGGCAAGAAAAATCTGGGCCCTATATGCAAGCTTTGCATTTCCTCTTTGGATTGGGTGCCTTTGCGGGGCCTGTTCTAATCCAACCTTTTACCGAAAACATAGAAGCTGGAGTAAACGCGAATAATATAACTAATGGGACAGGCTCGTTTGACAAGCAAGGCGTGACAGATTTGGAGGCCGTATATCCTATTGTCGCAGGTTTATCATTATTCGTGTCGCTGTCATTCTTAGTCATGATCAAAATTAAGACCGGTAAAGTTTCGTCATCTCCCGAGAAGACGGACCAAAAAAACATACCAAATTGTTATGTGATCCTTTTTGTTTCGCTTATGTTCACTCTTATGGTATTTTATAGTGGTTTGGAGAATTGTTTTGGGCAGTTTGCTCTGTCGTTCGCTATGAACGGAGATTTGCAAATGTCGAAAATCGACGCCTCCTATATAGCAGCAGTATTTTGGGGAAGTTTCACCGTTGGTCGTTTCTTAGCCATTTTCATTGCTAGCAAACTTGCTGCAGATAAAATGATCCTGATAGATTTGCTCATGTGTGCCGTTGCTTCGGTCCTAGCACTTTTCTCCAATCACTTCACATGGACTTTGTGGATAGCGGCAGCTTTGAATGGTCTCGGCCAGGCTTCTGTGTATGCTTCCATTATGGTGTGGACTGACAATTGCGTGGGCGCAACTCACAAAATTACTGCTGCTCTAGTTACGGCAGGAGCTCTTGGCGAGATGTGCGGGCCCTCCATTGTTGCCCATTTAATGGACGGCAACCCAATTATGCTTATATATTTCATGTTGGTACTTGTTACTGTCTGCATTTTATTGTTTGCCAGTGCCTATGCGTTTTCAAAGAAAATTAAAACGGCTACCTATCAAGTTCCGCCGGAACAGTAACCAAGAACAAAACTACCGAAGATATGCGCCGGGTTGAATTCGAACCATTTCGCGCGTTGGATGCGACATCGGATACTTTCCCCGACCACTACGATACCCTTATTTGTGTTCACGCAACAGCTGACGGTGAAACAACAAGTTAAGTTTGTGCAATACAATTTATCTAGACTTTAGAAAAATCCACTCGTAGTTCATGTGAGCAAAATCAGGTTGATTTGTTTTGTGACGTTCGATACGATAAGCTGGCCAAGTAGTACTTGAAGTACGCGAAATGCACTTCGCAGGCCGAGAGCGAGAGGAAGACAGAGACAATGATATTGATGAAGAAGTGCTTTTTGATCAAGCGGGATTGTTAAATGGAGGAGTAATTAATAGAGAACTGACGCTACCAGCCAATGGTCGAATACTGCCCATTGTCCCACCTGTAGTAAGACCAGGAAAAGTTTTCCATACGCTTGCTCTTTTCGCAGCATATTTTGGCCAGGTATAAAATAAATGTTGATGCTGGTCATAACACAAACACAATTACTGCCCTCTTTATTTTAAGGGAGTATGTATGGCAATACCCGGGCCTACCTTGATAGATCTTCAACATCTCCTTGGCGTATCGTTTGGGGTTATGGGCTACTTGTATACAGCAAGGTCTATTGGGTACTTGTCGGGATCCTGTTTAGGTAATTTTTCGACACTCTGATTTTTGATAAATTAAGATTCATAACTAAACGATCCTTGTTTTACTTAGGGGGAAGTTTATTGGACCGATGTAACAGAACATTCCTGGCCTTTGTGGCGTTAGTATGCTCAGCCATTGGAATGGGAGCTGTTCCGTGGTGCACCAAAATTGAGTTTATGATGATTTGCTTAGTCAGCACCGGATTATCAATGGGTATCCTAGAGGTGGCCTGCAATTCTTTAACAATGGATCTGTGGGGGAAAAAATCCAAGTTCTGTATGCAAGCCTTCCATTTTAGCTTCGCTTTAGGTGCCTTTATTGCCCCCATACTAGCTCAGCCGTTTCTTTCCACCACGAGCGAACTTGGCTATAATGGTACATTAACTACGACGGGTCACCGAAGCCTCCGTTACACCGATGAAATTTTACCTAGCTTGCAAGCTCTCGAATTTACTCAAAACTATGAATTCGACAACACATTTAAAATGAACTCGAAAATTCACCAGGCGCCACAAGTTTACGAGAGAACTAAGCGTGAAACAAACGAGACAGCAATATTCAACTCTAATACAAGTATTGCGCAAACTACGACAATTAAGCCAGATAACATCGCAACTCCAAAACTGACGTCAGTCGCTGCAGAATCATATCCGAGTACTCATCCCTTGGCCGTAATTGAAACTGTGCTACTACAAGCTCAATCCAATTCCACTAATGAAAACATGACTATTAAGTCCACCACGCCCGACATATTAGGGCCAACGACAATTACAAGTATAGAGAACGTTGGAAGTACGGAGCTCGACACGACCGCCTTAAACATAACTATAACAGAATTTAGTACAACAAAACCTGGTACGTCGACATCTTCCACCACTGTGAAGCCTAAAAAAAATAAACCTCTAACCGATGGCTCCTTATTGGATAACACAAAAGACTGGGAGGCAGTTAAGATACCAAAACTAGACCCCCAACCTCAGCCTTTGCCAACGTTGCCCCTGCCCCCGACAACAACCAATGCCACGTTAACCGTTACTCCAATAGTCCTAGCAAACGCAACCGTTACTCCAATACCAAATGCAACACTCGTCATTACGACAGATGCAACCGTATTGAAAAAAAGTATAAGTGAAATAGAAATTCTAACCACGGTCAACACCCCACTACTCGACAATAACACCACCGATTCTGAAGACGGCAATGCTACCACAACTAATGACGTTGATGTGATATCGGGGCAAGACTTTTTAGGTGAACCACTTCCACCTACTCCTCAAAACACCGATTCTGAAGACGGCAATGCTATCACAATTAAGGGCGTTAGTTCTACATCGAGGAAAGACACTTTCGGTGAATTACCTCCACGTAGTCCACAAACTACCGATTCTGAAGACGGCAATGCTACCACAATTAATGACGGTGGTACATCGGAGCCAGAAATACCTTTAGGTGAATTATCTTTACATACTATTTCTCAAACTTTTCCCGGCACACCGTTTACGGACAATTATACTCAAACTGCTGACAATGTCAATGTTAAACTCGGATACTCTCCGGTCTCACCCTTAAGTTCAGATGCTTCACGTTCAAGCGCTGTCGATAAATCGACATCGACTACAAAAGATCGAACTATCATTTCCGAGAATACCGCTGAACTCGTAACACAGCAGTCTCTAAATTCCCTTAGTAACACAACCAGCGCTCATTTAGTTTCTATATCGGATCAAACTTCAATTGTTATGACACCTATCACAACTCCCTACAGTACTACAAGAGATGAGAGTTCAGCCTTCTCTGACCTAATTGCAGAGAAAATTAACGAAGAAACCGTGACCAAAAGCCGGGGCAAGTATCGCGGCCAACAGCGGACAAGTCAAGATACTGACTTGCAAACAAATTCGGATCATTTGATACTCCCAGAATCAACCAGTCCCATAATTCCGGCAACCATTTCTTCAACAAGTACGATTAGTATCATCAGTACTACTTCACCAAGTACCATCAGTACTAGTGAAAGTAGCACAATGCGTACCACAGTTGCTGCCCTGCAAGTATTGACGTTAACATCAAAACACAACTTCAAGCCCATAACGTTTGATAACGACATAGAAGACCGAAAAGATTTGCTAAGCTTTGTGCAAGAAGCTGAGAAATATGGGGTAACCAAGATTCATATAGTCTACACTATCATTGCTGTTTACATGCTCCACGTCTCTTTTAGCTTCTTGTTTTTCTTATGTTCCAAGACCCCACGAAGCAATCGAGAAACGATTCCATGCAAAACCCCTCAAATCTCATCCCCCGTTTCCTATGTTGTATTCGTTTCGCTAATGTTCGTAGTAGTGTTTTGTTACGTCAGTATCGAAGTAGCATACGGGCAATATGTTCTAAGTTTTGCAGTTAAAAGCGACCTGCACATGAACAAAACCGATGGAGCCTACGTTACAGCGTTATTTTGGGGTAGTTTTGCTCTAACCCGTTTCCTTTCTATATTCTTTGTGGACAAAATTCCACCATTTTCCATTATAATTGCTAATATTGCGGTGTGTGCAGTTGGTACGTTTTCCTTGTTCTCAGCCAATACGTCAAGTTCATCGTTACGGACAGGATCGGCTTTACTCGGGATAGGTATGGCGACGATGTCGCATACGGTAAAAAAATGGGCCGATAGTTGTGTTTCTGTCAATAGTCGCACTCGTACTGCTTCCGTATTCATAGTTGCTGTAGCCATGGGAGAAATGATTAGCACAATGACCGTGGGCAACCTGATGACTAACAACCCTATGGTATTAACATACCACATCGGAAGTGCAGTGTTGATCTGTGCAATCGCTTTTATCACTGCGAGTTGGTTTGCCAAGAGAAGATCACTAGGCATTAGATATCAGTTGGCTAATTCGTGTGACGAGGAAGGAATTGAGCATCCGGGACAAAATCTGCAAATTTTTGCTTAAGAATAAAATTGTTTATGTCCAGGTTTTTCTTCTGTCTCATTTCCTGGATTGCGAGGTTACTATGGTATGATTCGACATAATGAGCTAGCCAAATACTGTGATAATTGTGTGGGAAAGAAATACATATGGTCTATTCAAAGCCGTGAATCAAATATATCCTCACCCAGCACTTAGACAGGAATTACCGTAACCTTAGCATAGCGTATTACTGAGTGGTAGAGGGCCTAGGATCAAAGATAAGAAAGTCAGCTACCACTATAAATTACAAAATGTATAAATTATTACTTGGACCATTCCACAGTGAGAATCAGATGGTCGTAACCAAATCCGTTCAAAGAATGGATAGCACGTTCCGCATCTTCTCTGCGTTTATAGCTAATGAAAGCAAAGCCTCGAGACTGTCCGGTAGTTTTATCCTTGGAAAGAAAGATGCGAGAAATCTCTCCAAGGCGGCCAAATAGTTCTTGCAAATCGGAATCCCGGGCATTTTCGGACAGATTCGTAACGCGAACAGTCGATGCTTCGTCAGCTAAAGAAGCAAAAAACCATCAGGAATGAACATTGTAAGTTAACAACAGTACCTCTTCTGTTGGACATCATGGTTTCTCCACGTCTGTTGCCGCCGTCGCGTAAAGCTGGAGCCACGTATGCACCAGGTTGACCTGGTTTGCCTTTGGGATCCGAACCAGCAGAAGCAGCCGGGGTTGGAGTTGAGGCTTTCTTGTCGTCCGCCTTGGTAAGAGTTTCGTGAATAGGACCAAGTGTATCTTTATAAGGACACTGTGTAGTCCAATGGTCTTCTTTACAAATTCGGCATTTGACAACCCCCTTCTGCATGCCCTTCAACTTGTCCAGCGAGTTTTCTTCTGGTTTATCTACTTCTTCCTTGTTAGTAATGAATTGCATGTAAACATCTTCGCCGACAATAGTCGTAGCTGGGTTTGGCCCTGGTTTGTCGTCTTTAGATTGACCAAACTTTGGCCACGCTTTTCGCTGGGCAATTGGCTTGGATACTTGACGCTTCTCAATGCGGTACTGCCTAATAACTTTGATCTTTTTGCCAGCATCATTAATACCCCATTCGGTGACTGTTTTTAGTCCATTCTTGATTTCTTCGACTGGTTCAGGAAAGCCTATTGCGAGAAAAGATAAGGTTTAGTCTAATATCATAAGGAATTAAACCAAGCAATATACTTTCAATCTCGTCGACCTCATCGGCCCAGCTGGACTTGACTCTGTAAGAGAGATGGGTATCACAAGTTGTGATTTTACTAATAAATCAAACGTTCAACAATAACCACTACTTACTCTGTGTCAGCTACTGGCATTGTTATTCAAAGTTTGTGATCAACGTGAAGCTAAAATCCGAAGGAAATAAACTTGCGAAATGGCTGACCGATCAACACACCCACGAGTGAAACCTTTCGTGTACAATAGATTAAATCCACTGGCCACCTATAGATGGCATGAACATCGCTTTTATATAATCGCAAAGCAAAAAAAGCGGTTCTTTTGATTTTGTTGATTTCCAATTTGGAAATACATGTAATAGCAGCCTTTACTTTCAGATTTGCACGAAGGGTCTTTGTTGAAGTTCAACGAGACAGAATTATCCTACCTGTACAAAATTGAGTCTTAATAATATTTTACGTTATTGAGGTGTTCGATTTGAAATGCTTTTCTTTTCTTATTTTATTTATTTTGCCCGAAGACTTTCGTCGTTTCTGAGGCTGCGCTACGTAGTGCAGTCATAGTTCTTCGACAGTTTTAAGTCATCACCCTGCTTTGTATGAAATTCAATAATTGTTCTTTAGATTCTCACAATTCTTGACGATCAGACTACCTTTGAATATGCCTGTAATAAGGACCAGCAATACACCAATTTTGTAGGGGCTATATATTCTTGACATGATCCAATAAGCAGCTATATATACAAAGACTAGCTAAAGCCCTTGCTCGCCACTTGCATAGGTTCCACCAATCTACAACTAATCCACAAAAATAGACCAATGCAAAATTAAATCAAGTTATAAAATAAAAGAGCCTGCACTTAACATAGGATTGACAGGTCTGACAGATAGAAAACCAAAAACTATTCTACATGATTGTGATTATAAAAGAAGGAGTAATATTTTTCGCATAATTTCACTCTAGAGGATCGGATTACGGTCTGACAGAGATGCCGAGAATCGAAGTGTGACCGGCCAATTAGAGACAAAGCAGAAAAAGACTAGTTAGCAATGAACAAACAAAAACCATCAAGCACTCTGGGTACTTTCTTCACAGAAGACTCGCACAAAATCTCGGGGAACCAATTCTGATCAAGTCCTCATGGAATTTTTCTTAGCTCCAAATAATTAAGTACACCACATAATTTTTACATCACGTCCTTTTTAAAGACCTAAAGAAAGCATATAGGTTTCAAATCCTTCCCTCAAATAACTAGTTATTAACGTTTCCACACACCCTGGTCAGTTCGTGTGATAAGTGCTCAATAAAGCCGACTCAACTGGCTCCATACAGGACGGGCAAGTAAAGCTGCGCATTAGCCAATCATCTATGCAGTCCACATGGTATGTATGCATACATGGTAAATAGCGAACTGGGTCACCGACCATGAACTCAATCATGCAAATGACACATCTAAACAATAGAAAGCATAAAACATTAGTATTACTCGAATGACGAATATTCTGACTTTAATCGTAAATCGAAGCAAAAGTATTACTCTCGGTTTTTCTTGCACCCGTCATATGTCCCTGTGGGCAGATGCTGTATCAAACCAATTCTTTTGGCAATTCGAATTTGTTCTTCCTCAGTGAGCTGAGATGCAGGTCTGTTTACGTTGGGAGTTGGATGGTACATCGGTACGGATTCCTACGTACAAAACCAAATGACGTTGTATAACTATAATAATTGAAGTTTTCTATGTAACGATGTATACCTCGTACGGTGGGGGAGGCTCACTGGGAGATTCAATAATGGAAGGGGTTTCTCCGCCGTGAAGAAGTGAGACATCATCATTTGTTGACCCTTGCAAGCAGTTTCCCATGGTTGAAGTGCGTCACCTTATAATTGGATTGTGAAAAACTGAACAATTACGAACGAAAAGCTAGTTCCATCGTACAACCCGAACCAGAGACCACTTTCTCTCTCTAAAAAAGTTTTACTCTCAACAAACAAAGAAATCAGCTGTCTGACTTCATGTGCCACCTATGAAAGGACGAAGCAACATTTCGCGCGGAACTTGAACTTTTGATGAAGGGGCGGATCGTATTTTTAGCAAATCTCAAATAAGGGATCGTCCATAAATGGCGCCACCCAAAATCGCCAATTTTTTACACCCCTCCCCCTCTCAGTCACCTACCGTCACCTTTCCCCCACCCTCTAAAATGGCGCCATCACCTGGTTGACCCCTCTCACAAAAAAGGGAAAAATATGGGCTTTTTTAACCGACATATTGACAATC
>RJJA01000325.1:41408-67081 GCA_003724045.1 Lepidurus arcticus
AACCGACATATTGACAATCCTTCAAGAGTTAGGTAAACGCTACAAACTCTGTCTACTTAGGAGCTAGAAATAGCAAGAATAACTTTCACGCTTTGGCACTTACGTAAAAATGGTTTGCACAGAATCAACAGTTAAGTTTAGTTACAGGATGGCGTCACTTCTTGCCAACCCCCTCCCACCCTCTCGTCATCTTTTACTGAAAACCACCCACCCACTCCCTGGGTGGCGCCATTTATGGACGCCCCTAAGTGGTTTAACGAAGTACTGGAGTTTTTTCACGGTAAGAGATTATGCCATATCTAGCCCATTCAGGGTCTAAGTCATGTATTAAAAAGGCTATACCTACAAGCTTTGCCTTGTACCGATATTCAGTTCCTCTATAAAGTGGAAAATCTGGTAAAACTCTCAAAAACCAAGCAGGAACTCTACAATATAAACCTGTGCACCATGTTTGTACGTATAGTTAAGATGAAGGCACTGCGTTTAGGGGAGGAAGAAGGGAGCTCAAGTACCTCTGAACCCGTGGCCAGATTTCGTTCGATTGACGACCATGAAATTGTTGCAATACACCTCTTTGCTTATAAAACTCTAACACTGGGTGGACATTTGACCGGTAAACCTTCAACCTTTGTTTAACAGTATCGATGTGGTCATCCTCTCGTTGAATTAGCGGCTCACCAGTGACATCGTCAATACCCTGCAATTAGAAAATACGATACGTAGCCATGGTAATAGGGCATGAAGAAATTTCAATAGTTACATGTTTTTGCGGAGGGTTAAATTCTGTATGATAGATCCTTCCACTTGGTAAATGGGTCAAGCGCCCAGTCACTCTATTGATAATCTCATCTTCCGGAACTTCCAAGCTGATCACCACATCCAAAGGTTGACGAGAGTGTAACAATTCAGCTTGTACCCGAGTACGGGGAAATCCTACAGAAAAAAATAACTTGTAGAATAAAAAGACTTTCATACATTGAGATATCTGTCAATAAAAGCTGCTTACCATCCAGTAGCCAAGCATCCGTGCTGAGTTGTCCAATTTCTTCCGTTATAAGTTTGGCAATTATATCATCAGGAACAAGCTGTCCTTTAGTGATGAATTTTTTAACAGACTTTCCTAAATCTGAAAGGAAAAATAACAAGCATTTTCTTAACACTCACTATTCATCAAGTGCAGTATATGCACAGAAATCGTATCACTAACACGCAGTAGGATTTTCAAAGAAAAATAAAAAATGGGCTGACCTGTTTCGCGCGAGATTTGCGCCCGGAGTAAATCGCCGCTAGAAACATGTTTTAAGCCAAAATCGCGGACGATTCTTGCAGCTATCGTTCCCTTTCCGGATGCAGGTGCACCTAAAATAACAGCTCGAAAAACTGCTGCCCTGGCCGACATATTTATTACGCAAAACGTTTCAGTCCCTTCCAAGTCAAGACACAAACAGCCCCCGAAGCCACACCCCGTCATTACGTTTACTCCACCTACGTGTAATATTACAAAATCCTGTTCCAATTGCGCGCCTGAGCTACGAAAAAACAGGATTGGGAGTTGCGGCCTTTTTTTTCGTTTTTGCATAAATAATTATCATACCAGCCGGATATTTATTTAGTTGTGTGTGTTGTACAAAATTCGCATAACGGATTCCTCGGTACCGACTCCATCGACAACTATTAGTCTCCTTTGCGGGAATGAACTATACGTACGCGCCACTATGATCGTCTTATCTTTTTATTTATTGTAGAACTACTTATAAAAAAATAAAGGACACAAACATTATTAATTCAGACTTGCTAAGAATACTGTCTTATATTTAAGGTTCGTCAATAATATCAAGCTGTTATTAAGATAACCGACTTTCCTAGCAATCTAGGCGTTCTCCAAACTACAACACAACCTACCGCGCTAACAACCAAAAAGGTTAACATCCTAGTCCACGACCTGCCTTCTGGCTTTGTTGGCTTTTCTACGATTAAATCTGCTGGTACGTACTCAGCTTTGTCTTGAAGTTTACTCAAGTAAGTGGAAAGAAATTTGACTTGGCTTTGCAAGCCGGTAGTATAACGCATGCTATCCTCACAGTGGTGGGATAAATCATTCAGTGACGCTGCCTGCTGACCCAGTTCAAGAATACGAGGTTTATTCTCAAGCTGAATCCTCAAATAGGCGATGGAGGCTTCCATATAGCGAAGCTGCTTCGCTAGACTACCGACTAAAGACACGGCTTCAGGGCAGCTATAAGAAAACATCAAATTATTGTATCGAATTATGTTACTTACATTACTATCCTAATATATACCTGATAGTTTTGCTATAGTGCAATGCAGGTAAACTAGATCTTTTCCATTCCCGTGTGTGGATTTCCTTGATGGCTTGAAGTAGTCGAACTCTTACGCCAACCTGTTCGATGCCCATACGGTCCAGGTCTTCTTCGGTTAAGCATAAAAAGGCGTAAAAGTTAACGGAGTGTTCCTTAAAACGAGGCAGTAAGTCGGCTAATTCCATCCCCATGAGAACCATCTCCAATTCGGTTACCTCTGACGTCAAATGCGATCTATGAATAAAACACACTAATAACTTTAATAGAATGTACCAAGTTAAGCTATACTACTTGTAATCAATCACGGTTTGTTTCTCCAATTGTACTGTGGAAATAGTCCCTTCCAAAAGATCTTTAACCTGCAAAAAAAAAAATTAGGTTCTGTGAACGAATAGTTGTTTTCTTACTTCAGGGTACCTCGCACTTAAAGCGAAATCAGCAGCAGTTTGTCCGCTAGTATTAACTACCTTCGTATCAGCACCGTTTTCTAAGAGCAAGCGAACAACGTGACCGTGCCCTTGATTGGCTGCCCACATCAAAGCCTAAAAAGACACCGAATTCAGGTTAAACGGTCTAAATTGATGAAAAACATACTGTCCATCCTTTGTTATCTTGGCTGTTACATTCTGCTCCGTACCTCAATAACAAGCGAACAAGTTGTAACCTCCCTTCTTTACTTGCAAACATCAATGGCGTTACACGGTGTCTTTCAGCTGCGTTAATTAAAGCCTTTTTGTCCAACATGAGCTTTGCACATTTAACTAAAGCATCTTCGTTCTCATGGCTCGAGGCGCAAACGGCCATAAAAGCTGTGTAAAGATCTTGAGAAGCCATATTACAGTTACTCTATATCATAATAAGCTTTACGTAATTTCACCTTTGTGAAAATTTGGGTCTGCTCCAGCTTCTAGGAGAATTTTTACTGCCTCCGATTGCCCACAAGAGCCGGCATACATTAACGCCGTCCATCCTGATTTCAGAACTTGGTCAGCTGCTAAACCTTTATCCAGAAATTGTTTAACCAATCCGTCATTCCCTTTCATGGCCGCCATTCGAACGTCATCCAGATCTATGGACTTAATTGAAGGTGGTAAGGTTTGTTGTTGGGTCTTATTGTTGTTGGGTTGGTTTGTTGTAATTCTATTTAGCATTTTCTGTGCTTGAGATTTGGGTTCAGGCTCCTAGAGTAAACAATACATAAATTACTAATAGTCTTAAATTTATGTATTCAGTTTAAATAATAAAATAAAAAACGCTAACTTGATTTTGATAGGAGCTTTGTGTTTGTCTGTTCGAAGAAGGTAAACTATAACTAAAGCTCAAGTCGTCTGAATCACTGTCATCGTCCGACATTCCTGCTGGTCGCCCACTCATTTTTACTAAGAATGTTAGCAGTAATTATCCGGTAGCTTTTGCCTAAAAATACGTAACGCCTTTAAAACACCGCGCTTGAAGTTTTCAAATAAACACACGCTGCAATGTGCTCGTGCTCGTTAGTATCGCGTAAAGCGTCCAAGGTCCAAAAACAAACACAAGCGACCTCTGCCGAAGAATTTTCTACTAGACAATGGGATCGAAGGGAAATTCTTGAACTAGTTCGACTTCAGCGAAGAAAGAATCTGACCAAAAAAAAAAATCGCTTTATTTTATTTTATGGTCGAGCTATCAACACACTTTTCCGGTTTGGTAACGCAAACGAATGCTTCACTTATGCTTCCGTCTGTTTCCCACAAGAGATCAGGAAACCGCAGCTGCCGTCTTTCGCTTTCCCAGACGCGTAGCGACTGCAGTTTAGAATCGACATAGAGAGTGAATAAGCTGTTAGACGAATTTGCATGCCTCGGAGCTTGGCCAACAATCTATCTATATCCAGCCGTTGGTCCTTGGGCACAAGCATAACGGTTTTCATTTCAGAATCTTCATCTTAGGAGTCACTTGTCGCTTGTCGCTGCACAATAATTGGCGTCAGATACGGTATAGAACGGGGTGCGTAACGCAACGGGTCTCTGGATCGTAAAATAGAAAAAGAAACCAGTCAAGAAGCGAAAGGGCCACAAAAAAGTGACGCGGTATCCAAAGGTTATAGCTGGGTGTAGTTGGCAAGTGGTTCTGGTTCCCGTTGGCACTCATACTCCGTAATGGTTAGACTTGGACGAAGATGAAAGTTCTGTGGTGTTTGTTCTGTGTGTTCGCAGCCAAGTTCGCTCTCATTACATTCCTCCCAACAGTACACGCATGCCATGCTAATTCGACCGCAGTGGGAGTTTGTTTGCATATCTACCTGGAGCGAGACTTTCCGTCACTCGAAGGCATTATATATCCCAAAAGGCCAAAGTAAACCAATCAGATGTGACGATCATGTTTATCTTCAGACATTAACAAAACTTTTTTAGTGACCCCGGTAGCACTGCAAATAAGCAAATTATTTTCCTGGGCGGCGAAGAACTCAACAATACGTACAAGTAAGTTTGTACAGAGATGATGTTTTTCTAGAATTAATTGTTTGTCAAGCCGAATTGGAGAAGTGGTGAAATGTTTAGAGGACATCCAGTCGTCATGCCACTATTATGTCGAGTTCTTCCCATACCGGCACTTGGTAACTAGTATTCGCAGAACGCACACGTGGCTTGGCGAAGACTTGCAAAAACGTTTCGGAAGTAAATAAACCAGTTGCGAAACCAATTAATGCTTAAAGAGTCTCCGAATTAGCCCTTCTTCGTTCCTTAAATTGCTATGAAGAAGCGCGACGCAGAACCCGTCCAAACGATAATTGTTATGAGAGCCAAGTACCAATGAATGTCTGGCAGAAAATCATGCGAGTGGAAATTGGAATGAACATATGCCGGTATGTTACCAAACTTATTATTTAAAATGTCTTAACCTAGTTTGTAGTGCACTTGAGAGACAGCTTGTCTGTTTGGAGCAGTCAGGAATCATTGAGAAACAATGCACGAGACCTGAAGCACCGATCCTCTACCGAAATGCTACTAGCAAATTTCTTCACGAGTGGTGTAATGGCACTACTCGCAATTTTCCATTCCCATTGCACTATATGACAGTCGCTTTCGTACTAGTCTTTCTCGGACGCCAATCTTACTAATATTCTCATTAAAACCGAACAAATGAATACAAAACCTAAAGTCTTTTTTTGCATCACAGTAGTACTATTTATTTGTTCCCATGTGGACATAACCTTTAAATTTGCCGAACTATCCGTTTAATATCGAATTGTAAAAATAGGATGATTAGTCCAGGAAAAAAATAGGGGAAAGAAAAAAAGAACATGTGTAGGGCAAGCCCAAGTCGTCACTAGAGCTTAATTAGTTAACTGACCTTCGAGTCCTTGAGGTTACAGGTGAATTACCATTTGATTTTCGGTTAACATAGGAAAATAACCCTAGACTGTCTGCTACTAAACACGAGTGCTCCAACGAGGGAACAGAACAATGCATTCTAAACGAACGGGCAGTTACGGCAATAAGGGCACAACTCAATGCTGTCCTTCAAAGTATTCCTTGCTGCCGGTAGGATCAGCTTTCATCGACTTGGAACCAGGAGTCCAACCAGCCGGACATACCTCACCATGCTTGTCTGTGAACTGAAAGGCCTGGACTAAACGCAAGGTCTCATCGACGGAACGACCAACCGGCAAGTCATTAACGGTGATTTGGCGAAGACGTTGCTTGTCGTCAATAATGAAGAGGCCACGGAAAGTTAGACCCTCATCTTCCTTGTAAACGCCATAGGCTTTGGAAATAGTAGTAGCCTTGTCGGCCAGCAATGGAATGTTCATGGAACCCAAGCCACCTTGCTTGCGAGGAGTGTTAACCCTACACAATGAAACCGAACAATTAGTGTCAAATTTGTTAGCATTAAAATAACGGCCTAACTAGGCTACCGCAACATATAACTCACCACGCCAAATGGGAGAAATGGCTGTCCGTTGAGCAGGCAATCACTTCGCAACCAATCTTGCGGAATTCTTCGGCGCGGTCCGAGAAGGCAATGATCTCAGTTGGGCACACGAAGGTACTGGAAAATAAATATAAATAATTTCAAATAAATTGTAATTAAAAAGGCTACTTTAGAGATTAGTTGTACTTACAAGTCCAAAGGATAGAAGAAGAGCACGACGTATTTGCCGGCGTAGTCAGACAAGGAGATCTCTTTAAACTGGCCATCAACAACCGCAAGGTTACGGAACTGCGGTGCAGGCTTCTGGATTTCGGGCATAACAGGCATGGTGACTTCTGCTTCGGAAGGCTCTAAAGTCGATAGTAACTGCCAAAGACACAATGAGAAGCTCTTATAGGCAAGACGTTACAGGTAAGAGGATTTTGACATGGAAACATGTGTTGGTAGGAACAAAAGCGCGGGGATTCTTGACTCGACGGACAGCACAAGCCAATAAGCTCAACACACAAATGCAACCAAACGGTTAAGTCACGCCTTATAGTACAGCTTGTAACGAGTAATTTCCCGGTTCGTTCGAAGTGGCGAAATCAGCTGCTGAATCCCCTTTTATTTCCCGGAAGTTAGGGCAGTCTTCAAACGCCGGGTTCTCTCCCGGAAATGACGCAATGCAGTTCGATTCAGGATGTTCAAGACTGTGCGGGAACACGTCTAACTGCTCTATCGACGCCGAAGCTAGTTCGCGTAAACTATTGTGCAAACTTTTCGAAGAACCTCGTGAACAACCGCTCCCCATTACATCTGTGCTTGTCAATAACTGAGACGGCAAGCCACTCCAAGGTTGTATAACTTAGCAAAGTGGATCCATGGTTACAACTAAAACCGTAATCATTAGACAAGGATTGCCAACGATGATAACGTCTGATTAACTACGTTCCCTCAATCTAAAGCTTCCGTATAGGTGCGAAGTCTATGCAACTTTTACCTACGCCGGTCTTAAAACTAATACCAAAGGTGCATTGCTGGCACGATCTGTAACACGCTAGCTAGGTAACCTGCGCGCAAAAAGAGTGCATTTACCACGCAAAAGGGGGTCGACTGAGCGGGGGAAAAACGAGTAATAAATCGATAAATGCGAACACAGACATGTTAATATTGGAAGTATAGCAATAACAGGACGCCTGAACAAATGTCATAAAACCCTGGTCTCCATAGCATCCTGACCAGACACTTTTAATGGTCATTACACACGTCAGTGTCAGCCATCCTGCTCATTGCCGCCTATGCTGTTTCCCGGGACGGCTTTGGAAAACGGGCTTGTGTACTAGGCCAGTCGTTTGGTATGTGCCCGTGCAGCAAAGGGGGCTAGGGGGGAACAATAGAGGGCAAACCAGTAATATCGGGAAGGGGGCCCCTTGGCTTTGAAAACGTTCGAAACCAGCTGTGCCGCTGGCCATGCAGCTTTGCCGTACCAAGACGGCTTACCTACCGTCTGCTTGACAACATGGCTACTTTGGCAGACGGATTTTTACAGCTCACGTCCAGGAATTCGGTTCAGATACAGACAACAATAACTCGGCATTAATTGAAATAATTCAGTATAACTAGCCTGTGCCAAATCTATCTAACTCCTTTACAAAAAATGCCATCCGAAGCGTAGCAATTCCACAATAAAATTGTAAACGAAGAGCAGAAACTTACCGACTTGAACACACACTATAGGTCGAGAGACTGTGACTTGACAGAGCCTCCAAACGTTACCGGAATGAATTACAAAGTAACCCACGGCAACCGCCAGATTCGAATAATAGATTTTTATAAAATAAGAATGAACTCACCTTTTTGTGGCGTTGGATAAGTTCAGACAATTGTCCCAGGAGTTCATTTAGTGCGTGAGTGGATGAGGTAGATAATGTGGATAATTCTTGGCACTTTGCCTGATCCACTACGAGCTGACCGTCATTCGTGGGCGTGAGCGACAGTTCTCGTTTAATTTTATCATGAGGCACAGGTAAGAGCGTCTCTATCGCTTCAGTAAGCGTAGAGATTTGTTTCAAATGTACATCATTAACCTTTGATTTGGAGGTAGTCATAGGAGGCAATAAATGGGCTTGAATTAAGGCACCCAAATTTGATGAGGAGGAACTTTGTTGAGTAAAAGGAACTTCAGGTTCGACTTTGACGTCCGAAGACCGTCCAGGAATGACTTGAAGAGAATTTGACACGGCAGACTTTTGCAAATCGAGCGGTTGCTTTTGCTCTTCTACTTCTTCTTGATACGCATCCATTGTTTCAGGCTCTTCTTTTTTCGCTTGCAAACTAAGCCGCAGCAGTGACATCGCAGTGCTTTGAGATACGCTCATTCTTCCATCGTCGTCGTCTTCATGCATTTCACGAACATTATTCGAATAATCTTGAGCTTCCAAAATTTTCATAGGCGATTCAGATTGACGTACATTTGAATAGGAATGGTGTTGAGGAACTTGTACCGTATAGTTATGATTACCATTACTTTGCATGTCCATCTCTGGGGTTATCACGGTGGACGAGGAAGCCGAAGGCACAGCGCGATCTGGGTGAGATCGCTTACGTGGTCTTCGCGTAGGAACCGACATATAATCCTGAGACAGATTCATTGGCGAGGATTCGGCACTAATTTTGTGCGCCAAATCCAACGCGATATCGCTTATCTTGGAAAACGATTTAGGAACATTATTACCGCTACTATAACTACTAGGATTGCCAGCTGATGGTACTGGCGTGGTGCATGGCGTCGTCGACGCGGAGTTTGATCCATTGCCATGGCCATGGCGATTGCGTTCATTGGGCGATACAGCGTCTTGCCCCGATTCACGACGAGATCGGCTATTACCGGAGTCTTTTCTTTCTCGCTGGCCTCCGTCTTGGGCCGAAAAAGTGGCTGTTAGGGGAAAAGGTGACGTGAAAGTAGGCGAGGACGTCCCCCCGGCTCCGGCCATGACAGCTGAATACTTAGCATTCAAGCTAGCCATAGTCGAAGCCATGCTGGCCATACCAGCCATGCTAGAAACGGGCAATAGTGAGCGCAGATCCATATTGGCGACTGAAGCTAATGACGCTGTAGACGCCAAATCGACTAACCCTTGTTGGGCAGCCCAGAGCATCAAACTTGGCGAAACTATGCTGGGATTAGGAAGACGATTTTTAGAGCCCCGTGAGCGTTTGGTAGGCGGAGGGGTGCTACTTATAGATGTTTGTAGCTGAGCTTGTTCAAGTTGATGATAGCTGGACAGGTCACGTCCTAAGTTGTGGCTATTTTTCCGAGAAGCAACCAAGTTTCTGGTCACATCGGAAAGGGAAGTTGAGCCTCTTTGTCTTTCGCCAGCACGATGACTTGAACCGTTTGCTGTGCCTATGACCTGTCCGTGACCATGTGTCCCCTGCGTCTTGTTAGTCGAAGAAGCCAGGCCCTGGCTTTGCATGGCCATCGTGAGAGCGCAAGCATGACGGCGTAGGCCTCCTGTTCCATCGCGCGGCGTATAGTGGACCGGTTTTAGGCATCCATTACATACTGCGTATGGTAAGACTCTTCCATCCACCCTAACACGCTTGAACCAACGCCAAGCTTCAGACTTGCCTGCATCAAACGAAATTAATTCCAAACGGGGAGACTGGACGCGGATGAGATCCAAAATCTCTTGTTTATCCACACTCATGGCCATGGTCAAGGATCAAGTCGCACTTCCAACAAAAAGCTTTGACAATTTTCTGGTTCCAGGTCGTAAATCTTGTTTTCCAGAAAGAGTGGTGATACGTATTGGCACTTAGTTATGCAAGATTGCAATAATATAAAATAAAAAAGGTCACTGCATCACTGATTGTTTATGTTTAGAGCACTTGACGTTTAGGATCAACAACTTTTTACATCCGTGCGATACCACTGCGTTGTTTACTGTATCAGATCACGAAATAATGGCAACTTTCCATTGTCCACCCAATGCTTACTGCGTCCAGCAGTCCACCCACCCCCTAAGTAAAAGCTGCTGCTCTGATGTGCAACCCCTGTTGCTGGGTTGGAGCACGATGGTTGAATGACTTTTGGTAAATTGGTACTGTAGTGGTGCGTGCTGGCCTGGCCAAGCACGAAGACCAGAGCGTTCATGCTTCCGACCGATTGCTGCTACCGCGACCCCGGGCTTTCGTGAGGGACACCCGGTACCGGGGTAAACCTATCTCTTTCCCCGAGTGTATAGAGGGCAAAAGATAGAGAGAAAGAGACATTCGAAATGGGAGAATCGGGAGGGAAGAGGGGTTCACGTGAAATACTAGCGTTGCAATAAGAAAGAAAAGAAAAGGAGGGGGGCGATCAACCGTTTGAGAATACTACAGCACAGCATAGAAAAGCGGGAAAAAAAGGTAGGGGAGGCCAAGCGAAAGGTAGAGGGGGTTTCCTTCGCTCGTTGTGCACACACGCTCTTGTTCCCGGGTTGAAAAGGTACCCCGAACGAACGAATCCCGACCGCTCCCGATAGCTTCAAAATCCCGGGGTTTCCACCCTCCTGTTGCTGGTCTCTATTCTTTCCTTTCTTTCACGGCTCTACCCCCCTTCCCTTTTTACTCCCGAACCGGGGACTTTCTAGCAACCACCCCATTTTTCTCCCGCTTTTCAATTGTCGCCTAGTTGGGTGGGTAGTATCTAAGTGTGAGTATGACCCAAGACCCAAGAGTGACCCCATCCTCCCTCTTGGCCAAACTAAGCCTACGGCAATGTGGCAGCTTTTACTTACTACTTTAACCCCCCGTTCTTGTTACACGAACCTCTCACGAAGTCCCGCGGTCATCGTTGCTTGGGACCTGGAATGGAGTGAGAAAGAGGGGGTCTCATGCTTCAAGAAACCTGGGGAAAGAAAATGGACAATAAGTGGAAGTAAAAGTTTTGGGGATGGTAACCTTGTTGAATACGTACCGGAAGAGGGGCGACTGGCGCCGGACAAAGAAGCAGGGAGATGACGAAACCAAAGGGAATGGGTTGATTATATCCTTCTACCTAATTATGCAAGTCGTTTTCCAACTTGCTTACCATGACCAAAGCGTCAAAGTGCGAAATTTGGAAACATCGCGTACCATCTGCTGCCTGTCCGCGTTTCGCGGGATTATGCTGATTCATTTGACACCTTTCGTTCTATAACTGCATTACATCCGGATGTCGCATTTGGGCGTGCAGATTGCGAGTAGGCGATGTAAGCTAGGAATTAGAGAAAGAGCTGGAAAAAGGAGGGGGATTCCAGGGTATATGGAATAAACGGTAAATGAGCTTAACTTTTCAGCAATGCAACGTGACGGGAGAGGGTTGGGTGCGTCTGCGTCTATGCCTGTGCGTTGCCGTGTCAAACCGAATGAACGAACGAAGCCGACCCCTGCGGCACGATTCTTCACGCCGGCAGATGTTGTACACGAACTTCATTTTAACCACCCCGTCCAAACGGCAACCAGATGACCTGGCCATGACACGGCCTTTTTAACATGACCTCTGAGACTTGACAAGCGAAGGTCAAACTTTATCTCTTCTATGAAACAAGCTTTCCCCCCATTGTAATTACCCTGCCTGTTTTTCCAGAATTTGAATGCTGCTGCGGCCATCGACTTGTCAACCTGGAAGTGCAAGTGAGCACCCACCAGAATCAGGCTGTACATAATGACGACAAAAACGCAGTAAACCAAGAGGGTGATGTGGGGGGAAGGGAGATCTTGAAAGAGGTCACAACAGTGACCGCTGGTTGGTTGACCTTAGCCTAACGTAAAAATACCAGTCGTAATAGGCATCCGCCTTGTGGAGATCGAACAGGGAATTCCAAGGCTACATTTCCTCGTAGACGCATTTGAGCCAACAGGGAATCCTTTTCCACGAACTTTTAGAGTGCTTCAGTACAGTGAAGTATCAGAATCATTCCACAGAGACAACTCCTTTTAAACCGCGCAAGTTTGCGGTTCAGCACCTACAGAGAAACGTGTAGAACTCAACCACTCTACAAATTTCCCTATTCTGGAAGATTGTTGCTTAATTAATAAAGAGTTTATTGCGCAGGTTTTATTCGCTGAAAGAGGATGACTCGGAACTTTTGTTTCTCACGGACATAATTAATATAGAAGACATGACAAGTTAAAATAACAGTCGATTTGTAATTCTTATGAGCCATTGATGTCACCCGCTGGGACCATCTGCAGCGCCTCTCATGCGCAAGCGAGTTATCGATCTGTATTCGCATTCACGCCGCCATTCTCGAAATAAATTGTACCTAAAACCCGCGTAGCCCCTTGTTTCACAGAATCCTTTCAACAGCAAATACGTATTCTTTATAGTTCCTTGTTTACCATGGGATTCTTCGATTCTTTAATCGCATTTCTCGGCTTCAAACGTCGGGAAGTGCGTATTGTCGTTGTTGGATTGGATAATAGCGGGAAAACGACCATCTTACAACATTTTCAACCGCCTGAGAAGCGGGCTATCGAATCCCTTCCAACAGTTGGTTTTACGGTTGAAAAATTTCGAAGTAAGTTTCGCTAGCTTCTATTTCACGATATAGAACAACCGCGTTGTCTTGTTCTAGTGGGGAAGATTGGCGTTGTAGCATTCGACATGTCAGGCCAGAGTCGATACCGCTCATTATGGGAGCACTACTACAAAGATTGTCAAGGCCTCATTTTCGTCATCGACAGTAGCGATAAGCTCAGATTGCCCGTAGCTAAAAACGAGGTCGAGTTAATGCTCCAGCACCCTGACCTGAGGTCCAAAGACGTGCCTTTGTTAGTCTTTGCTAATAAAACGGATATAGCCTCCAGCTTTTCAAGTATAGAAGTAAACACACATTTACTCTGCCAAAGTAGCAGGAAATGCAAGGAAAGGCTTTTCTTACTAGGTCAGTAATGGACTGGGGTTAGATCATGTTCCAAATCGACAATGGCATATATGTTCCTCCAATGCTATAACTGGTGATGGGCTTCAAGAAGGCCTCGAGTGGCTGACGCAGCGAATCCAGGAAGAATTGGATAAAAAATAGCAGATGGATTAACAGCTGAT
This sequence comes from Lepidurus arcticus, assembly GCA_003724045.1. NCBI lineage: Eukaryota > Metazoa > Arthropoda > Branchiopoda > Notostraca > Triopsidae > Lepidurus > Lepidurus arcticus. The sequence continues at coordinate 54,699 of RJJA01000325.1, forward strand.
TTACTTGTCTCCCCCAAAAAGAAATCCGTCCTCGTATGCCTTATATACGCATGAAACGTAATATTAGCATTGCGAGATTACTATTTAAATTGTTATGTATATGCGCACAATATCAATGCTTCCTGCAACACCCACGCCATGTAGCAAGTTACAAGTTTAAAAAAATTAAACTTCCATGGTAATTTTGGTTCATTTTGACTTCAAGAATCCATCGCTGTATTTAACGTGGAATGTGGGGCAAGCAGTGTAACCAGGGAGTGATGGGGAGGAGTAAGTGCAATTGCAAGACAGCCCATTCAGAATCCTAAGATAGCGTTGTAGAAACACCACCAGCTCAATTTCGTTTCTTTTTGTTTATGTTTCGCCTGTCCAGAATTCATCAAGCACAAAGGAAGCAAGTAAACCTTAGCTTCACTACTCTTTTTCTTCAACACTGTCTTTCCTAGATCGCATTGGCCAGTAAATAGAATCTTATACTTCCAACTGCACCAAAAGCGCTCGTGCACGGTAAGACCAATAAATCACAAAGAAAGCCACACGCAGAGCGATGGTTAAATTTAAAAACTAAAAGAATAAATATTTCCCATGAGTCCCTTTGCTGTTACTTTGTCTAGCCAATGCTTTGAACCCAATCACAAATAACACACCTAGTTGTTTTGGAATAATACAAATGAGGAAAGAAGTTAATTCAGAGCATACATCTCTTTGTTTCCATTGACAATCTTTCAGTTTAAATTTAGTTGAAAACGTTTCTTTTTTCTTTACTGTTCCTCGTCTCCCAAATCATGGCGAACCTTTGAAAAATCAAAATCTTCGCCCGTTCCCCTACGGAAAACGTCCAACACATCCAGACAAGTCGTCTCAAAATGAGTAGTAGCATCATAGGAGCAGGAAATGAACAGTTGTGACTCTAAACCTTTATCCTTGGGAACGTAGAAGTCACTCACGGACAAAAACCTGTAGATAATGGTTAGTCAATAGCCATAAATAAGAGCAAATCCTGAATTACTTCTGTTTGATCGGTCCTAGGAGATCTAAAGCTGGTTTAATTTCGAACTCAGGATTTTCGGTTTCCACAGTGGTGGACACCATAGCAATAAACCAGCCTTTAGCTGCCACTTGATGGGTATAGCTCACCACACTAATGTAAATATCCGAACTACGTCCAAGCTGAACAGGAATATTACACGCAAGTCGTTATTTTTCAAGGAAATCTAGCTCAATCAAGCGAATCCTACTTGTTTTTGTGGAATAATAATTTGGGTAGATAGCGCATCTTTGGTATTCGGAATAGGATGATCCAACAGGCAGATACAACGCACTACTTGACCAGTCTTTTCAACACTATCTGGGACATAAGTGGGATCACAATAAACCTGCTTGCACCTTGCAATTTCAGAACCCGATTTAACACCCACGATGCGCCCGTTTTCCATAACAAGCTCATCGATGGGCTTATCTAACATATACGTGCCCCCATAGATTGCACTCAGCCTAAGAAAAAATTAAATAATATATTGTATGTCTTCGAACCGACCCAGAAAAAAGGAAAAAAACATAAAAAAGGGGAACGCATAAAAACAAAGGGTCTAATTAGTTACCTGGCAAAACCTTGCGGCAGCTCACCCAGTCCATACATAGGGTAAAGATAAGGAGACTTGCCATAACGAGCCAAAGACTCGGAATAAAGCTTAATGCGAATCACAGTCTCGATATATGGTCTGCCGAGGTAGTCATCATCACGGTGTAAAGCTAAGGCATGACCAGTAAAATCGGCCGTATTCTTATCCAGGCCAAACTTTTCAAAAAGTTGAGCCATGGTGGACTTGTTGGGGTCAAGATCTTTCCAGGTTTTAGGGTCATCCTCCTTAAAGTCTTGCGCAAAGACCAAAAAGTTTTTGAATCGACGTTTCTCAAAGATTCCCATCAAATCTAAAAAGCGAATGTTTGAAATTAAGGCTCCAAAATCAAGAGAAACAACACGATTTTCGTTTTTTGGATAATATACCAGAACTCAAGGCTTCCTTTTCATCAGCTGGGACCTTGGAAATCTTGCTTCCCTTGTAAACATAAGAACCTTCAACTGATTTGAACTCCAAGTAACGAGTAACCCCGGTATGAACCAGCAGCTTGACAAGCTGCCCATTAGCCATCAAAAACTTGGGGATCAGGTCAACATTCCAGTCCCTTTTAAGCAAAAGAAATTGCTGTCAATATTAATTTTAAAAAAATTCCCGACAAAAGTACCTTCCTCTGCCATAGGAGTCATCAGGCGCAGGGGCTCCGAACTTAGAAAACAGCTCCTCTAATGGGGTGATAGATGCAGACTCTCCTCCATAATATTTATTTCGATCCATATGAAGAACCTTCTTGCCGGACACAGACAGCATGCCACTGATGATACATTCCTAATAATAGCGCCTGCTTGTTAACAAGGTTAAGCATCAAAACCCCCTTTTCGACAATAGTTGAACTAAGCTAATAATTAAGACCCAAGATGGCGGGTGCCGGCCCACCCCTTTCGATCTTGCTGACTTTTGCGACTCTTTTTGCTAATAAAATTTCCACTACCACGCAGACAGATTAATACCTATAAGACCAGCGTTAAACATAATACAGAAATTACTTACTTTCAGGCCGGTACCTAAAACAATTGCGTCGTATTCTTCATCCATTATGGACACTGGGCACACAACACGTCTGTACAGTTACAGTACACAACTATAAAACCAGGGGCGCTTGCCGTGACGTCACTCACCAATGTGCTCAATAACGAAACAGCAAACAAGCGCGAGTTTTGAAACAAGCTGGAAAATCGGGTAGCAATAAGAGGTGTGCATTGTGGATTTATCTAAATTTGTAGTACGGTTCATGACGTAAAATGTTGATAGTTATTTAATATTCTCCTAAGTAACGGGCTGGCCCATTCTCACGGCAAACGCAGCATATAAGTCATGCAAAACCGTTCAAATGTGGAAAAAAGAAAAAACAGTAGGCAGTGCAGGCAGCAGTGGTGGAAGACATACATCACTGAATGTGGTCTCGGTGGAAAAATAAAGAAAAACCATAAAATATGAAAGCCTAGAAGCAGGTGGGAAAGTATGCGTCTTTTCGAATCTTCATAGTCATTCTTAAGGAATTCGCTGCCTAGAAAAAAAGAGAAAAAAACTCCGCCCCATTCCAAGGGATGCGGAATTCCACGGCATAGCGTGTGAATGGGATGGGCCACATGTAGAATCCGTATATTACGAGATGTTCAGAAAGTTCAGCGGCATCCAGGCAACCAACTTTCCTCTTCGGAATGACTACTTGTCCGTGGTTAGAATCTGATGGATTTACGCTTGCCTCAACAGTCTCAACGAAGCACACGTGGACAGAAGACGCTTCCTACCTCAGAAGAAAAATTGTTTCAAGTGCTGAGCAGATCGTCTGCTATATACTCGAAACCAACCGCTTTCAAGAAATATATTTTTGGTAAGCCATTGCATTAAGATATTTCGCATGTCAGTTTATGGTGAACATTGAAATTTAAAAGCATGCTATTGTTATTAGACGTAAAATCAATTTACGAAAAGAAAAACGAACGCTATAACTAGCGATTGCATGCTTGATATGATGCAAGGATGAGAACGCCCTAACATGCGAGTTGTCATTTGCTTTTTCGATAAAACGCACGTAGAAAAATGAAAACAAAATAAGCTTAAAATTACATTGTCAGTTGTTTTAAAAGGAATCCGTTTAATTTCCAAAAACAACCTGTCGCCGGTTTCTATGACAGATACGTATCGGGGTTAAAGTTGCCCATTCGTTAGGATCGCTAGCATTCCTCTACCTGTTGCCTTTCGTTCTCCCTGCCCATGGGCATAGGCATGCATAACTCTACACCCAAATCTGGGTTAACGTTAGAACCAAACCGGAAACCTCGCCTATATTAGTCCTAAGGACTTTTTCGTCGAATTTCTCTTCGCACCAAAAAAAGCGAATGTCTGAAAGGGAAGACGGTTCGATTTTATGTCTCCAAGTATCGGCCGTAGTGTGAGTCATAGTAGTGCGAACTAAAAGGAATCCCGGAATACTAACTACTCTTAAGATTGCGTACTTGTTTTCCAGGTATTAAGATTTGACTATCTCCCTGGCTTGCCTTTTTGAGAACCTCAAGATGGGTGGTATTTGTCGACAACTTGGGGGACCTTTGCTTTTGGCAGTATTGAGCTTCTTGACATGCCAGGTACAACTACAAACGGAAATGCATTTTCTCTCAGGTCCTCACCTGGGGATAATGATACCGCCAATATTTCAAAATAAGTTCTTGCAGCGATAGCTTCTTTGAATTGTTTACCTCGTCTCAGGCATTCGGCGAAGAAGCTGCAAGCATCAAAGATCTGCGGGTCCAGTGCTCAAGATCCGGCATGACCGTTCATTCGACGTTTGACCGACCTTTCTATGGAACTGTGTACTCCAAAGCCCACTACGAGTCCCCGAAATGCACCTTCGTCTCGACACACAACAACGGCCGGCTTTCCTACAGGTCAGTATATAAGCAAAACTATATGCCCGACAGGCCAGTACCCAGGATTTTTTTCGAGGGGGGTTTTAACCCGAGAACTTGAAATCCTATTTTTGTCGTATACAATCTTTCCGGTAAGGAAAGGGGGATACGAAAAAGGAGATAAGTTAACGCGTTGTTCGAGCTTCAAGACGGTTAAACAAAACCAAAGCTCAATTTGAAATAAACTTATCAAGTACCACATGCTAGAAAAACGTACATTTTTCATTTGCGGAAACTTTCGATGGGGGTTTAAACCCCCCACCCCCACCCCCTGGGTACGGGCGCCTCATGCCCGATCTAATCTTATTTTAAAAAATGGGAATTAAAGCCATTCAACGCTTGGCTGAGTACTGAGTAAAGCCATACTCATTCTGGCGTTAAGGATATAGTTCAATGATTTCCACGCTTATCTCCGGTATAATCTAACTGGACATAACCAGGGCTAGGAAACGTCAAACTCAATTCTCAGACCCCATTCATTGTAGTCAACTTATTTGATAAATAGCAAGGTTCTTTTCTTTTTTTAATTCTTGTTCTTTTCTTTCTTTACTCCGTGAAATAACTTCGAGCTTGTTATCTAACTTTTAGGACGCAACTGTCACGGGAAAACGCCTCTCGAAATGGAATTGTAGGCTAAGCTAACGAATTTTTTCTGTTGACTTCTGCTAGTTTCAACATCCCACTGGGCGGCTGTGGAACTCGTCGACAAGAAGGCAATGAGGCGGAACCCGATGCCACTTTCTTAGAAAACACCCTTATTTTCCAGGCCGATCCACTCATCCAAGAAGCAGGGGATGTAGCCCGTAATTTGCGTTGCGTCTGGCGAAATAACTTGCAAAAAGCCGTAGGAGCCAAGTTGCAAAGAGTATACCAGCCCAAGACGGTAAAATTATTGAGCTTCACTTTGCTAAAACAACTTTGAAGGTCGAAAATGTCAACAATGTGAACGTTTTCATAGATTACTGTCCGCTTGGATTCGAAAGCTGTCGATACCTTAGTAAGCCTTCAAGTTGCCCCCGAAGCAGGTGTCACAGCATCCGGCATTCTTTACACGAACCCAGCGACCGCTTCGATGGTCATTTATCTCAAGGGTATCTTTTCTTTAATTTTTTATTGCATTTCTTTCTCCAATATTACGTATGATACCACAGGCTTGGACGATTATTCCACTTATGACGGCAACATCGACTGGTGCTTGGTCGAAGGCATTCCAGACGTTTTTTACCTAACAAACGCAGAAGGCTGTGTCACCAGAGCCGATTTACTTACTCCCTTCTACAAAAGCAAGGACACGCGAGGTGTGGAGGCCCACATAGCTCTCTATAGTTTCTTCAAGGTATATATAATTAGAAATTTACATGATTAGAAACCACTTATTTGTCTTTCTATTCTATAGGGCCTAAAAATACCGAAAAATGATCCCAACTTTGCCATCACGTGCCAAGTTGAAGTTTGTAACAACGGATGCAGTCAACGTTATTGTCGCTATTAAAATTCCGAATCAATTATATTGTTAGCTTTAGCTTAGTTTATAGCTTTTTAAAAACGCGCCGGTCGTGCCATGTGATCTTTTGAGGCTAACACAGAGAAATGAAGTAGAGCTATATATTGCGTTAGGATCTAATAAATCGATGTTATCTTGTTATCGGTTTATACAACACTTTTGACGTGTACTAACACTTTATTAAAGTCACAGCTAGCAAGGAACTGGTTTCAACTGTAAATACAATTCCGCTTGCAATCGATAACGATATGCTAAAACCTCGATATTTTGACCGCTACGTGATTTAGCAATATAGAACTTGGCTGTTTCGAGGATACAGACACAAAACTACAACATTCAACACTCAAACAATATCACGCCTAAATTACATACACCATTACATAAAGTCATGGCTTGGAATGATCACTGAACGCCAGTAAGTATACATGTTTCTTTAAAACCGAGAATGACTAGATTCTGGAAGCACCTACTTGCGTTTAATTTCGGGGCGGTACAGCTGGTAACGTCCGGGCTGGTACAGGGGGAAGCTGCCGCTCTGGCACAGGAGGTGGTGGTCCTGTAATCGACGATGGCGCAACCTTTCTCGCAACATCTGAGGTTTCGACCGTAGCGTTGGTTCGGGGTGCAATGGTCGGGGCTTGACGGACTGGAACAGGTGGAAGTTCTCGAGAAGGAACAGGAGGCAAAGGACGTGCCGAAGTCGGTGGTGCTTGAGGCGCAACAGTACTCGGGACCAAAGGTGGGCTGGAATTTTGAAGCTGTTCCAATTTGGCAGCCATAGGTGGAGGACGCTTGGGAGCAGGTGAAATCCTCACGTCTTGCCCAAGAATCTCCATCACACCTGAGAAGTTCAGAAATCCAGAACATTATGAATGAATGCATGAATCCCAAAAAACTGACTCATATAAACGTTACCTTCTTTACATAAACGCCCAGCCAAGTTTGTAAGGACTTCTACTTCTTCAGGTGGTGAATAGCTCAAGCTTTCATTTAACGGTACGGAATTATCACAAGTGAGAGCCAACTCCTTGGCGAGCTGTAAAGGCCAATCCGGTGTCTTCAGTCGCAACTTGAGCTTAAAGCCACCGACCTATACAAAGAAAACAATTCACTCAACTCTGTTTTTAAGGCCTTAATAATGCGCACGGATAATGGGCTTAGCCGTAAAGCTCGTAACGCATTAGCAGATTCGCGGAACGTGAGCAGGACGTAGTCTTCTACGTATCTAACCAAGACAACTTCTCCCGCTGAAGAGATCTTCTGCAGTACTTCCGCTATAACTTGGTCTTCTTGAAGGAATGTATCGCTGTCTTCTGGATTCTAAAAATACAAATTGTATGTAAAGATTTTTTTTTAAATAGTCATAATAATAACAATAAAGCTCTAGAGCCTCAATAAGCGAAAGCCTATTAGAAAGCGGGTTAAGGCAATAAATAAAAAAAAAGCTCTAGGGAACAGTTATATCATACCTCAATAAGAATGCTGGCATCAGGGGGTCCCACCTTGAGGACACATTGCTCCAACATTTTTCCTAGCTTGGCTGTCGAAGTTTCACTGATGTCAACGTCAATAATTGCTATGACTGGCCTATGATCACTTTGCTTCAATTCAGCTCTCCCGTAGTACAGAATATTCCCGTAAGACAAGGTTTCTACAGAACCATAAAAAATGCATGAACGCATCGAATTACAGTCTAGTGAATCTACTAAAAAATACTAATAAAATACTAAATAATATTACTAATAATACTACTAAATAATAATACTAATAATAATACTAAATAATACCTTGTTGGAATTTCCGGCGCCTCCAGAGAACTCGATCTGTCCATGCAGGAGCACGGCATTTTTCGCTAGTGTCATAGTCATCGGAAAACAAGTCGAACTTGTAAGTCGGCGGGAATGTGATTTTGCCTTCCAAGAAATTCTGGAAAACGTTGCCAGCTGCTTGCTGCAGCAACAACTGGTCGCAATCTAACAGACTGGGCCAGTCTTCTGCAGCAATCAACTCCTTTACTTCATCCCGATCCAAGTCGAGGCGGTAATTGAAATCGCCGCACCAAAACACGTAATCGTGACTAAAGAGGTTGCGCCCCTACGAAAAAATATGCGGATATAGATACCAATACCATAGGTACAATCACTCGTATAGTCAAGAAAATGATATACATAAGAAAATGATATTTTTTTGGTAATTTCAAGGTAATCTGCATTTCTTTCGGCCCAGTTGGATTGCCCGGCAGCAAAATGGGAACACACAAAGCACATGGATGTGTTCCGGACCACCATTCGAATAGCCACAGCGCCTTTATTGCCTATGATTCATATGAATACGTTAGTAAATTTGACTGATGACGTTGCAATTGAAGCATTACCAGCTGCGCCGCCGAGACCTGTTTTCACGATGTCCGTCATTACATCGCGAATCAAGCCAGCCAGTTGTGGCCGCACGAAAACGTAAAGGCAAACTCCAACTAACTGAACGTAGGTCACCAGAATATATGGACTATCTCTGGACAAGACTTTTTCCAACTCTGAAGCCCAGGCTTTTGCATTTTCATTACTGCTTAGGAAATAAACTAATTATTCCTTTTCTCAATCAGGTTAATTAACATGCCTAGCTGCCATAATGTTCGATGCGTTCAAGTCGACGATTTCTTCAAAACCGACTGCGTAAACGTCAATCGGTACAGATCTCCATGGGTCTTCACCAACGTCTATTAGGCCTAATTAAATGCCAATGTGTTAGTATAGTATTTTAAAAGATAAACTTTCATTTACCAATAAGTTTTTCACCGCGAAAGCACAAAAGGATTAGTTGTACGGAAGCATTAGCGACTACGCCTTAAATTGAATAGAAATTTAAATCTTACCTTGGTCTGCCGCAGTATTTGGAGCGTCTAGTAGCCAATCAGCTAAGGTTTTGTCTTTGTATACCACGCTGCGAAAATGGTGTCCTCCGTTGACGTTATAAGTGCCCACAGCCACCCTTAACGGTCTGTTGGTCGTGTAATCCTGGAATTTGGAGCAAACAGCATGAAGCAAAGGAGGAGGAACTATAATGCCAACTATTAGAAAGAAAACAAGTCAATGAGCTAAATAGGTACTGTAAAGCATATGAGGAGGTAATAGCGTTCGAGCCCAATCGGTCAATTCTGGTGGTGAAGATGAACCGTATAATAGCATATCAATAGCCTCTTGCTTGCTGCTGTCCAGCAAGTTATTTTGTATAGTACGGGCAGCAGAGCGAGCTCCGTCCATCAGCTATAACAATGTTTCAATAATCAAGGTTTCTTTCCAAACATTCCAAAATTAAATAACTTAGCTTACTTTGGATCCGCCTTGAATAGCACCTGTGCCTGCATAGATCTTACTAATCTCGTTACCATTGTTGATCCACATTTGTTTAAACAACTCGAGGCAGCGCGTCACAGCTTGTTGTTTGACTTCTAGGTCTTGAAGTTGTTGAGCTAACATCTAACAGTCGTACAGTTAGAAACCAAAGCAATTAAGTAAAAAATGTAAAAAAACAAAAAAATTAATGGAAAATTCACTTCTAAGCCAATAAATGTCTGGACGCAGTTAGTCCGGTCCAAGCAATCTAGACAGTTGGTACGAATAGTCCCGGTTTGATATTTTGCCGCTACTCCAGAGTTGCTATGAAAGTAACCCAGCTGACTCATGTGGTTTTGCAGTATGGTTTTCAGCTTGGACAGGTTTTGCAAATTACCACCTTTACATTCTTGATGATAGTCGAACGCTAAGTGAACGACATCTGCATGATGGGGACAAGCATTTTGATGCGCCTGATGGATAAAAAAGAAAAGGTTTAGCAAGAAAGCAAATGGTACAATACAATATGGCCCGCCTTATTACCAAATACAACTGACTTAGCAGAGCTTCTCCCTCCTTAGAACCCACCAAGTTCAAGCCCAAAAGATTAAGAATAACTTGTTGACCATAACGCTTTTTTAAAATAGTTAAATGTTTATCCAGAACTGGCAAAGATGCTTCCTGTCCTCTAGACAGTCTGACTTTATGTGAGCCAACTTGTATTCCAGGCTGTTCCCAAAATAAAGGAACTGAACCTCGGATCTAAATATAAATTTTAAAAATATACAAATGACACCTGACGGATATGATGAAACTATATAGACCACTTACTTGCATAAAGGATGAAATTTCTTCGTCTCCGTACATTAGCTGCTCGGTTTCTACAAAATTGGCTACATGCCCCTCATCGTTGGCACCTCGAACGTTAAACCTTGTTCCGGTTCTTTCATTGCTCAAGCGAGATATTATCGCAGCTTTAAACTGTTTGTGACCGGCGTAAACGGTCCGAATTTCCACGCTCCCACACATTGTTTTCATTAACCATTGCGAGCAGTCTATCCCAAAGCGCAGTACATGTAAATGCAACACGTGATTCCTATCATAAGTAACAGATTAGATGTGGTCTTTATTGCAGGCTATATATGATGTGTACCAAAAGAAGCGATTATCTGTGTCAGCACTATATGCTTGCTTCTGCGAGCAAAGAGATAAATCAAAAGGCTCGCCATTTGCCGTCCAGGAAAAGTAGAACGCACCGGAGTTGAGTAGTTTCCGGACTTCAGAAATGCGTTCTTCATCCTGAGAGTTGTTCCGCAAAGAAAGAAACGACGTCTGCGAAATCCTGAATATGTCTGTGTCGCCAAGTTTGCCTACTGAAGTGCAGCCTGTGATCATGACTAGGTACAAGATGACACCATCACCTTCAAGATATAAATTAGACTATAAGTATAAAATTCCTAAGCCAATTAGACTTGATCTATATATGATACCGGTATTTAATTGAAGTACTCCTAAGCACCCATAACTATCCATGATTTTTGTATACTGGCGTCTAAGACAATCAACCTCAGCTGCACCTATATAAATCGAAAAAGTTTATACGTCTCAAGAGAATAGATATGTTTATTTTCTTACTTAAAGAGGCCACAACATTTGCTTCAAATAAAAGAGCCTCATCTCTGTTCCTTTGTTCCATTAAAATACTATATGGACCTGATGGGCTTACTTTTTGCCATAGTCTAAAACTCTTACCCATTGCCATTTTGCAACGATTTCAATAAAAACAGCACTACAGAGTAAAGAAGAAAATAAATACCAGCCCCGTTCCGTTCCGTGTTGTTGTGGGGCGGTGGATATGGGTGACAGTAGTGATTACGCCCACTTAAAAATATCACGGTGTCCAGAACTGCGCGCGCCGGCTTCGATGATATTCGTGAAGAGTTCCTTCCGAATTGATCGGACTATTAATACCTCGAAACCAGCGAAAAAAACATCATTCTTATATAAAGAGCCATTCATGTATAAGAAAAGGCCATTCATGTATCGCTTTGGGAACATTTTTCCCAATAAATTATTGCTATAAAGATGGGCGGACTAGTTAACATTCAGACGGCACAGCCACATGATTCAACCACAATATGATTCAAGGTCTTTTCTTTTATAGCATTATCTTTATCCACAAACATAAGCGTCAGCGAAGACATTCTAGTCGGGGTGCAACAAGGCATTAATTGTGAGCGTAAGGTGTTGTTCAAACCATTCCGTGACATCAATTTCTATTAAGAATTTCTGATTATAATATTGCTCGCAATATCGTATCCTTTTTTCCCTATTTACTTGCACAACCGTTGCGTGCTGGGAGGCACTTTGGGATACAGCGGCAGGTAACTGACAGGATCCGCGACAGAAATGCGCCTCGAAGCCAGGTGGGTGTAAAACCCAATCCCATCCAATTGCTTGGAAATTAATATACAAAGAATCTCGGCAACATTCGGTCACCCCGGGTCCACATGTAGGACTCCGTTTCTTTCGTTGATTTAAGTGCCGTTTCTAAATAAAGAAGCACAATAACATCAAGATGTGAAATTCTAGAAAAATGCAAGTAATGAATACGGGATAATGCTTACATCTCGCGTGGGGTCCAGTTTTATTACCAATACAGGCTGGATTTCATGTCGGGTCCATTCTTCCCACGCAGTTTGGCATTTGCTGCACTTGACTCGTGTTACAACCGTGGTTGAGTTCTTGCACAAACCGTTAATTACTACACTTGTTATATTATGCTGAAGCCAGTCTCCTTCATAAATGACAATAATGTATTAAAAACTCAAGTTTGTGCCTCTGTGTGCTATACCTTCTAAAATTCCGGGTTCAGCTGTGTTTAGGTCATTATGAGCGGGAAGTATAGGAACCCATAAAACAGCAGATTCCAACTCAAAGAACTCGGTTTCTTCCGTTAGCCGAAAGTCCAGGATAAATTCCTCCCCAATAACGCTCA
>RJJA01000326.1:437-32982 GCA_003724045.1 Lepidurus arcticus
TCACGTGGCACGCCATGTTTTCACTCAGCTTCATTTGCATAACAGGCGAAGAAAAAAAGGATGTCTCTCCTAAAAAATTACAATAATAATTACCAACTGGAGCAGGCCAAAGGTGAAAAATAATAACCCAGTGGCATCTATTTGAGCTTGTCCAGCCCAAATTTCACAAAATTGCCCGTTTTAGACGTTAGAAAACGCCTACACGCCCAAACGTTTGAATGAAACTTCGCACTGGAAACACGCATAAACTCCACAAATGAAGCTAAATTAATACTTATAAACGAACAGGACTGTTGGTCGTAACTACAAACAGTAAGTTACGCAAATTCAGCTAAAACACAAGTATTAAAGTTATGCATAACATTTGATTCTGCCTCAACATGTAGCTTCTTCGGCTTTGCGAGCGCGACTGAACCCCCACCGCCCACACGTTTTATTATTGAAAATAGCACCACCTACGGAACATGTCTGCAAACACTTGACAGCTCTTCACTCCGCGTGCTTTTCTTGTTTATTACTATTATTTATTTTAATTTTTGTTTCTCTCCTCTAGTTAGCTATGCAAGTAGCCAGGGCCGGATTTCCCATAAGGTCAACCTAGGCCATGGCCTAGGGCGCAGCGGTCAGGGGGCGAGAACTGTGAAATCGATGGGGGGGTGCACAGTTGAGCTTTGGCCTAGGGCGCAAAAGGGTGTAAATCCGTCCCTGCAAGTAGCATAGCTTTTTTTTATTTATTTACTTTAGTTTCCTTGAATTATTAGCTGGGCAAGTCCCCTAATTGGGACCTTATATTTTTCTTTCCGTCGTGTGTTATTTATTTGTTCGTTTCATCTATTTTTTCCCTCTGTTATTGTTTTTTTTTCATTTTAGCTGGTGTATTTCTCTAGTTTTTTTTAGTTATTTAGTTTCCCTGTATTACTACAGGTTGTGATGTGTGTCTAATGGTGTACTTTCTCATTTTCTTTTCAAAACCTGGTTCGTAGGAGTTTACAGGTTTGTTAGTGTTTTTTAATTTGCAAAAGCAATCGTCTTCAACTGTTTCACTGGAGCCATCTATTGACAAGAAGCTTCCGTTCCTCTTCACGCCTTCGGACATCCACTTCTCCAGCTTATTCGACAGTTAGTCCTGTCGTCATGTAGTGTTATTATATTGTGTTAGTGGGCACCATAACAAGGTTTCGACAAGGTTTAAATTGCACGTTTACCTAAACTTATCATAGATCTGAAGATAAGCTCTGTTAAATGGTAAGTACTATTTAAGCAAATTAAGTAGTAAGTAGTTAAGCAACCAAAACACTTTGTCTTCTTACTGACTCGCTTTTCTCTGTGACTGTGTCCTTTCTATTGTTATTATGTCTATAATTTCTGTGGCTTGTCTTTATTTACGTAGTTTGGATTCGGATTTCTTGAGGCCCCGCGGCCTTTTAACACCCAGTACAGATGTTACTCTGTTTCTATGCTTCCTGGCGCGGAGCGCAAAGATGTCGAGAAAGGAGGCAAAAGTAAGTTTTTGCTTTCAGTTTTCACTTTCTGTCACCTGCTTTAATCTTGTTTTCGGTAGTTATAATGCCTCCTTCTGCTCTTGACCACCTCACGAGGCTCAACATTGTATACCCGATGCTTTTTAAGTTGACGAACAGGAACAAAAATAGGATTACGCATTGCGGAGTTCTTGAATTTGTGGCTGATGAAGGCAAAGTTTATCTTCCCTACTGGGTAGGTTAGCAATGTTGCTTAGTTTTCCAACATGCGAAGCTCATCCATGGCATATTAGAACAGCTGCAAGTAAAAGCTGCTGTCTAAAACTAACTCTACAAATAAGCATCGTTTGAATTTATTTGCGAACACGCTATTTGTGTTTATCAATTTCTGAGTGTCTATACCGATTTGGCTCCTATTATGCCATAGGTAGAGCTTAGGTAAACATATTCGTAAAAGGCGTATTAATTAAGTTTGTGCAAATCAAATTTGCATTATTTAGATGATGCGAAATTTGTTGCTGGATGAGGGAGAACTTATCCAAATTGAGTCGGCGTCATTGCCTGTTGCAACATTTTCAAAATTTCAGCCCCAGTCAGTAGACTTTCTAGATATAACTAATCCCAAAGCCGTACTGGAAAACTGTCTTCGCAATTTTGCTTGTTTGACTACAAGCGATGTCGTTGCAATTGACTATAATGATAAAGTCTACGAACTTTGTGTACTGGAAACCAAACCTGGAAACGCAGTTTCGATTATCGAGTGCGATATGAATGTGAGTATTTTCAAATATGAGATTGACTGATAAATTGACTCGAATTTTGGTCTAAAGGTTGAATTTGCACCTCCAGTCGGATATGTAGAACCTCAGTTTACTAAAAAGCAATCCCCAGAGGAAGAATTGGAGAGTTTCGATCCCAGCCAGCTTATGCCAGACCCCCAGGGTTTCATAGCCTTTGCTGGGAACGGTTTGAGGTGTGTTGTCAGCTCTTTCGTTTCGTATATTTTACGACTGTGTCATAAAATCCTTTAATAGGCTTGACGGAAAGAAGAAGAAGGTGCCTGATGCTCCTCCGATGGCACCAGTACGGGAGTACGTACGAGGCATTCCAGATTATGATTACCAAATCGGCACCTTGAAATTCATTCGATACAAAGCTCAGGAAAAGGAAAATAAGGTAAATTCTTTTATATCACGACTAGTTGAATCTCGGTTAACACGAAACATTTTGTTTGTTAGATGGAAGAAGAAATAAATTTCAAACCTTTCACCGGAGAAGGACAATCATTACGTTCCTCTCGGAGATAGGGACGTGCTACTTTCGAGTGCTGAAGATTGTATATGCACGGTGTTTGTCCTGATATCTAACTTGTTCGTATGATCCATGGAAACTTGCTTTAGTTCCAATTGTAAGGAAAGTTTATGCGATCGATAAACGGTTGTTGTGAATAATGATTTAGACATTCGTTTCCTAAATTTCCTTTGAAGTTAGAGAATTGAAGGTAAAGAAGAAAAGTTAGGCGTAAAAGCCCCACATGAAAGCACACGCAGACATTAAAATGATGGACTGGATGTTGACAAATCTGAAAGTAAAGAAGGGTTGAAACCGAACGTTAATTAGAGCGTGAGCGGAATTAGTATAGCTTACTCTTTCCAGAATGGTTTCTCGATTAAGAAGTCGGCTGCCACTTTCGCTTCTTCTTCAGGGGACAATTGGATCGTGTCAGATTTTTCTTGCACAATATCGTCGGCTTTTGGCTTGGAGACACAACAAAGCATATTGATGCCTTTGCGACAAGTCGACGATTCCGTTTCTTCTGCAATTTTTTAAATGCTTGAATCTAAGCTTTCCGTTACGCCAGGCTATCTAAAACGTACCATGTGCTAGTTGTGGTTCTTCTTGTTTGGAACGGTTAATGTTGTCGTTGGCGTCCAAGTCCTTCCGAACTTTGGTACTAGTTCGAGTCCAGTACGTTAGTCTGTATAGCTAATTTTGTATAGTTTAATTTTATTAACTTGCTTAAATATAAAGACTTATATTGACTAACATGTTCATCGGCAATGGGTTCAGTTAGTATGGAGACTACTACGGTGACGACGCTTACGATTGCAAACAGTAGGGCGCTGAAATGCAAATAATTTACTTTCCCTACAATTTCTTTGATGATTTCCGGACGAGGATCAGGCAGGCCTATTGGGAAAATGAATAATAAAATAGGACTTGAATGATTGAATATAGTTCAAACCTGTCCCGCAGGCTGGAATTATGTAACCAAATTCCAGTGCAAACCGGATTAAACCTACAATGAGGCCCACCATTAGGCCCCAGAAGGCACCCTGTTTAAAATGGAAGCATTAATGCAAAAGTTCTACTGGGTTAAATAACCTTACCGGTTCATTTGTACGCGGCCAAAGCACAGCCAGCATAAAGACAGCTGCAATAGGCGGGGCTAAGAAGTTCGATACTTGTTGGATATAAACAAATAATTGTGAAGAATTCATTTGTTGAATAATTGGAATCCAAAGTATACTAATAGCGACTAGTATAAGGACAGAAACGCTGTACGGAAAATGAGAGCCATTAGAGAATTCGTAATTTATCGGAGTCAAAACTTTACCGGCCGACAAGCAGGAGTTCGACTTCAGTAGCGTTCTTACGAATACGTGTCCAAATATCGACAGTTATTATCGTTGAGGAAGAGTTGAAAACCGATGTTAAGGAACTCATTAATGCTGCCAGCATGACAGCCATCATCATTCCGGCCAATCCTTGAGTATAAACGACAATCTAGCGGTTGCAGCCCAGTAATATTCCATACCTGTCGGCATGAGTTCCACGACCAGTTCGACATAAGCTATGTTAGTACAACCACCTTCGCTTCCACACACTCGCATGCACTCTGTGGGATCGGCACAGCCTACTGTATCAGGGAAGAGCACGCGAGCTGCCATTCCTGGGAACACGATGAGGTAAAGCGGCAAAAATTTCAGATAACTAGTCATGATGCACGCCGCTTTAGCATGGCTCATATCTTTGGCTGCCAGTGTTCGTTGAACCATCACCTGCCCCATTTTCCTGGCGTATTTTAACCTATTTTTATGTTGTTTTCCCGGTTTACCTGGTCCGTGCAGCAGTACCAAATAGCACCGATGGAAACTCCCAAAATTACACCCGGCCAAGGTAAATAAGGGTCGTCAGCTGAACGTAGGAGGTGCATTGCGTTATCGGGTATGACTGCACACGATTGGTTGTTTAAGTCATACGCAGATATGTTCGGGTATGCTTGGAAAAACTGTCGTACTAGCTCGTTGTAACCTCCCACGGCGTTGAACGCTATAAATTCGAAATTACTGGTCAGTTCTATAGGTTTAAGACTTGCAACGTGTTAACGTTACATATGCCCATAAGGATGAAGGCTCCAATAAGCATGAGTACAGTTTGCACAGAATCGGTCCAAATGACAGCCGTGAGTCCTCCTGTGATGGTGAATAGTGCTGCGATGGCTAAAAGGACCAAAATCGAAATATACAATCCTTGCTCACCAGCCAAACCCATGGATTGCTTGATAAACAAAGCCCCGGCAAACAAATCAGCCTAAGGTTAAATAGAGAATGTAGAAGTAAGCTATGTTCCCTTTCTTTTCGATTAAAATAAAAAAGAACCACCGAAATTTTAGTGAACACGTAGAGTATCAAGGATAGGACAGACAGATAAACTCGAATTCGCTGTCCACCAAATCGCTTTCGTAAATATTCCGGCATGGTATAAACTCCACTCGACATGTATACCGGAACGAAAATATATCCCAAAAGCATAAAAATGTAAGTTGCCTAGAGCGAAAATAAGAATGTTTCTGAGAAAAACGAAAGCTGGTTTATTCTCCTTACGTTTAGCTCAAAGACAGCCATTCCGATGCCGGATGCTGCACCCGAGCCAGATAGTCCTATGAAATGACCTGATCCAATATTACTGGCAAACAGGGAAGCTCCAACCTTTGTTATGTAAAAAATATGTTCATCATCTTCCTTTGATTGCATGTGTTAAGTTTCAACTTACTGGCAACCACATCATGTTTCGGGAAGCCATGAAGTAGCCGGACAAGCTGTCTTGATTGCCACGGCGACCTGTCTTTGCGAAAAAAAAAAAGACAGATGAAGTTTTGTAACCATGCATAATTTTCCTGTTAAGATGCCAACTTGACAGCTTACTTCTCAATGATAACCTCAGATTGATCTTTGATAACCTCACTAATTGATAAATTATGAATACCCCATGTTACGCATCACCGACGTCTTGTTTGTATTGCCGGCGAACACGATATTTATAGATTTTGCTTACCCATATTCCTACGGCTAAAACGATAATGAAATAAACGGCAATAACAAGGAAGTCTGGCCATGCGAGACGTATTTCTCCTGTCATTGTTTAAAACACGCAGATCTTTGAAACGTGAGATGGCGTATATTATCGACGATTGAATACACTATTGTACCGTGGGAAGACGAGCTATAACAACTACTTGTTTGTCTAGAGAACAGGCAGATACTGATTCTAGGTATCATTCGTCGGACAGGTTTTGTTACCTTTTTTACTATCATATATTTGTTTGTTAAGCTTTGTACATTCTTGTTTAATTTTCTTTTCCTGGCGTTGTCAGGTTAGCAAAAAGTGAAGATTTAACCTTGAGATATATCTCTTAGCAGGGTTTAAGGTACCTCGCGAAGATTTTGGAGTATCGTGTAACGGAACTTTATTTTACTATTTTCTTGCGTTACCGAAGGTTAAAGACAAGTAAAGACTTTTATTGAACACATATGTAACATAATAACTTCGCGTTTGACATCTCTTACTGGCCCATTAGATATTTAGGCATAGAACCCCCAGATGAAGGCTGCAACTGTCATGACGATTACGGCTTGAATGTTGACAAAACTGTATAGAATTGTAAATTAGAGGACTAGGTATAAATTTAAATGCGGCATAAAAATACCCATGCCAAAAAGGCGTTTCTTGCAAGAATTCAGCAGCCGATGCAGCTGCTTCTTCAGGGGTAAGCTTAGGAGCATCGGATTCCGTGCTGGGTTTGTTCATATTTTCCGTGCTAATACCGCAAAGACAATTCACAACCCTACGCCAAGTAGGAAGCTCGGGTGGAAAATCTAGAACGTTATAAGCACGAGTAAGTAATTATAACAGAAACCAGAAAACGGGCAATACCTTCCACTTCAATTGGCTGTCCGTTCCGTTGCGCCTCTTTGGCAGAGGACTTCGCCTTCTCTTCAATATCGTCTTCTAACTCTAATCTAACTTTGGTACTGTGTCTCGTCCAGAATGTTAACCGGTGCAACTAAAAAGAGACTTAAAATATTAAATTTTGACCACATAAGTCAACCTTACGTAGTTTTCGTCCATAGGTTTGGTAAGAACAGAAATAACAATTGTTACTATGATGACTATAATGAAGAGAATACAACCAAAGTTGAGATAGTGGATATCCCCTACTAATCTTTTGATAATCTCGGGACGCGTGTCGAGAATGCCTATAGGTTTTACGTTATTTTTCTATCTAAAAATATGAGTAAATACCTGATCCACAGGTGGGACTTCCATATCCAAACTCTAATCCGAAGCGAAGGAGACCAATTGCCAAACCAACCATAAGTCCCCAGAAAGCTCCCTGTTAATTACATTGTAAAGTCTTGTCGCTTTCATTAGTTTACAAAACTTCGTAGTACCGGCTCATTTACGAATGACGTAAACAGTGCAAGCACGTAAATTGCGCACACCGGCGGAGCCAGATACGACGTAATACTCTGCACGTATACAAAAAGTTCACTTCCGCGCGCTGCTTGAATAATAGGAATCCAAATTATACTGACGACGACCAAAGCGAGGACAAACACTCTGCGAAGTTATGATGAAAACAAAAAATATCATGAAAAATAAATCGTGAACGGAATGGCTAGTACTATCCTGTACCTTCCAACGACAAGTAGTTCCATATCAGATGGGCTACGTCGAATACGTGTCCAGATATCGATGGTGAAAATAGTTGAGGCGGAATTGAAAATGGACGTTAAGGAACTCATCAACGCAGCCAACATTACTGCCAACATCAGCCCAGTTAAACCTGAAGAAATAAGCCGTTTAGGAGCATGAAGACAGTTAGATTGTTCATTATTTTCATACCTTCTGGCATGAGCTTAATTACGAGTTCAATGTAAGCTATGTTAGTGCAACCAGCTTCACTCCCGCAAACGAGTTTGCAGCTTTCCGGGCTCGCACAACCCACTCGGTCGGGGTACAATACACGGGCTGCCATTCCAGGTAATACGAGCAAAAACATAGGCAGAATTTTCAAATAACCGGCCAATATGCAACCTGCTTTGGCATGCGTCATATTTTTGGATGCTAATGTTCGCTGAACAATTACCTAAGTTTTTTTTAAATATGTAAAAATGTACAAATAATTTCGTCTTGAATCATGCCTCCCTTTTGTACCTGATCGGAGCACCAATACCATACGGAGGAAATTGTTAAACCGAAAATTACCCCGGTCCAGGGTAAATCAGAGGCCCCGGGCTCTGCACTGCGAAACAAGTGCATGAAATCATCCGGAATTTTCGCGCAAGAACCTTGTACAGAATCGTAAGCCGTAACATTTTCGTGCGGGTAGGAGCGAAAATACTTTCGAATTAGCTCGTTGTATCCTCCGACTTTCGCTAGCGCTGTTTAATTCGGTTATAGATATGATTTAGGCATTTTTCATTAAAAAACTTACAAATGCCCATAAGAATGAAAGCTCCAATGAGCATGAGAATCGTTTGTACGAAGTCAGTCCACATAACCGAACTCAAGCCTCCTCCAATTGTGAAGATTGCAGCAAAGGCCAGCAATATTAATATGGCAATATATAAGCCACTTTCGCCTTCCAAACCGATAGCTTGCTGGATGAATAATGCACCAGCAAACAAGTCCGCCTGTTTTGATTTAAGAAAACAGAAACACGGTTCATCGATACGTGCTTCTGCATAAGATATTTCTTAACTCACTGATATTTTCGTGAACACGTAAAGAATGAGGGCTAGGACTGATAAATAAACTCGAATTCGTTGGCCACCGAATCTTTTTCTCAAATATTCGGGCATTGTATAAATACCACTGGCCATATAAACGGGTACGAAAATCCATCCCAAGACCATTAGAACGAAAATAGCCTAAAATAACTTTTATTCTCAATTTTTTTTAATATGTGTTACTATTATCTTACGCTGAGCTCAAAAGCTGCAACTCCTAACCCTGAGGCCGCCCCCGATCCCGCCAAACCGATAAAGTGACCAGAGCCAATATTACTTGCAAACAGAGAAGCTCCAACCTATAGAAAACGGACCATGAATAGTATGTTACGCACTTTTCTTCCAAGTTACTTACCAACACAAAATTCATGTTCCGAGAAGCAAGGAAATACCCGCTAACCGTGTCTTGTTTGCTACGCCTCCCGGACTAAAAAAACCCAACGACAACAAAAAATGAGATTCATGTTTCCATACTCTACTGCTCAACCTCGCCGGAGGTGCTTTCACGTTTTTGTGTTACATACCCAGATTCCCACCACAAGCACGAATGCAAAATATATTACGATCACTGCGTAATCACCTGCACCAAGCCCACTTTGGCTTTGCAAAGCTTCATTAGGATTTTCCTCCATGTTTATAGTGTTTGTTTTTGCTTTATCGGAAACATTCAGCGAGCGAAGAAGCTTACTGGGGAAAATCCACAATGACACTGAGAAAAAGGGAGAGCATAGAAGTGTCTTGAGTCTTCGACGCTTGATTCCGCTCACCTAAAAAAATGGAATAGAAACCTGTTATACACGGGGAAAGCCCCGTTCGACAGGACGTAATGGTTTCGAACGAAGGAAGTGTTACTCTAAACCCCGCAAAAAGATGTTTGCTTGCGTCAAGGAGCTCAATAACGGATATTAGTTTTAGGAACTTAAAAGAGCACAATATAAAATACGTAACCAGCAGGAAATTACATGACGCACGAAGTAATCGTTTCCAAAATAGTTGATTCTTTTAGCTTTTCACTATGTATGTCGATTCATGATGATACAACTATCCGCAAGTATTAAGCGTAAAACCCCCATATGAAAGCCGCCACAGACATTGCCATAACAGCTTGGAAATTTACGAGCCTATATTGCAAATAGTATTTTAAACTAATGTAAACCTGAGTTTTTATTGGAACCCTACCTGCGCCAAAAAGGAGGTTCATCCAAAAATTCCGATGCTTGTCGAGCTTCTTCTTCAGGACTCAATTTAGGAATATTAGATTCCGTATTTGGCTTTGTCATATTTTCAGTTTGAACACCACATAAAACATTCACGACACGACGCCACATAGGAATTGGGCCACTTGTTTCTGAGATAAAAATAGATTATTAGATGACACAATACTATCTCATAGTAACCTTCGACTTCGACGTGTCCATTGCTTCCATTGCCACCTTGACCACCTAGAGGATCTAGTGGTGCTTTGTCACTGCCTTCGTCTTCAAGTTCTAAGCGAACCTTTGTGCTATGTCGAGTCCAGAACGTAAGTCGATACAACTATAATTGTAAGAATTGCTCGTTAAAGAGTAGTCATTTTTTTACTAAGTGTTACATATTTTTTGTCGAAAGGCTGGGTAAGGATTGAAATGACCAGTGTGATTATGAGAACAATGACAAACAAGATGCAACCGAAGTGGAGATAGTGAATATCTCCCACCAACTTTTTAATAATTTCTGGTCTTGGGTCAGGTAAACCTACAGATACAATTAGAATAGAGTACAGTAACTATAACGAATTTTACCAGATCCGCAAGGCGGTATAATGTAACCGAATTCCAGGCCAAACCGAATAAGGCCAATTATAAGTCCGCACATTAGTCCCCAAAACGCTCCCTAAGAAAATTAGCAATTAGGAGTTAACCCACTTAAGACCTCCCCCACCCCCACCCAAAAAAAACTGAAGAGGATGCTAGTTTCTTCTAGAACAGTGGTTGACAACCTTTATGGACCCGCGGCTCCCCTGACACAAGCATGACACTCACCGCGGCTCCCTCCGATATATAATGCTATACAATCCCAAATAGACAACCGCTTTTGCCAAAGACTCGCGGCTCCCCTAGCCTATGGTCACGGCTCCCAGGTTGACTACCACTGTTCTAGAACCAAACGAGTTGTCGTACCTTTTCATTTACAAACGGTACGTAGATCGCCAAAACGTAAATGGCACAAACAGGAGGTGACAGGTAGGATGTTATGCTCTGAACGTAAGTAAAAAGCTGTCCTCCTTGCGAAGCTTGAATAATAGGGATCCAGATAATACTGACTGCTACGAGAAGGAGTATAAAAACTCTAAATAGAGGGGTGAAATAGCGATTAAAGACGTATTCGTGGTAGATATCACAATTATCATGCTTTGGCGTTTAAAAGTTAGCTCATGCAATAACTTAGCTCATGCAATTAATGCCTGGTTATTGGGGCTCTTAGCCAGGTGTTTCTAATCTCTTACTTGTTCGGTGACTCCGTCCCATAGTACGGACATAAGGAATACTGCAGTAACGGGTGGAGAAAGTAAATTTTGGATTTGCTGAATGTAGACAAAAAGCTGCGACGTTCCTAATTCTTTCATTATAGGAACCCAGCAAATGCTTATTACTGTAAGCCCTAGTACGCATAAACTGATTTCATACATCAACCCCGATTTTGTACTGATATTGCCGATTTTAATTATTTAAGATTCCGAAAGGAAGCCTACCGTCCAACGATTAGTAGTTCCGTATCCGTAGGCTTGTTGCGAATACGGGTCCAGATATCAATGGTGAAAATAGTCGAAGCCGAGTTGAAAATTGAGGTTAGTGAACTCATTAACGCTGCTAACATCACAGCTAACATCATTCCCGTTAACCCTGTTTGTGGTAAGTAAGAGCAGGTATTTATTTCATTGAAGTCCCGAAGTGCACGGACACTCTTACCCGGCGGCATGAGTTCGATCACCAATTCCGTGTAAGCTATGTTTGTACATCCAGCCTCACTGCCACAAACTTGTTTGCAGACTTCAGGGCTTGCACACCCTACCCTGTCCGGGTACAAGACGCGAGCTGCCATTCCGGGAAATACGATCAGGAAAAGTGGTAAGATTTTCAGGTATCCAGCCATAATGCAGCCACTCTTGGCATGGGTCATATTCTTTGAAGCTAAGGCTCTTTGTACGATAACCTAAATTCGGAATTAAGAACAATACCTTCAAAAATACGACAGTAACGGGTAAAGCATGTTTTTGTACCTGATCCGAACACCAATACCAGATACCGGATATTGTCACACCAAAAATGACACCAGTCCAAGGTAAATCCGATTCCCCAGGAATAACACTTCGGAATAAATGCATGGCATCGTCCGGGATTTTAGCGCACGAGACGTTATTCAAATCGTATGCTGTGTAATTTTCTTGTGGGTAGGAATGGAAATATTTGCGAATGAGCTCGTCGTAACCCCCTACTGCATTAAAGGCTGCAATTGTAGACACAAAGTTAAATTAAACAGCTCAGGCCAGAAACCTAGTATGTTAAGTCCGCATTTCGCTTACACATTCCCATAAGGATAAACGCTCCAAT
Organism: Lepidurus arcticus; assembly: GCA_003724045.1. NCBI lineage: Eukaryota > Metazoa > Arthropoda > Branchiopoda > Notostraca > Triopsidae > Lepidurus > Lepidurus arcticus. The sequence goes on from RJJA01000326.1 coordinate 12,585, forward strand.
CAGCATAAGAATCGTCTGGACGAAATCCGTGTAGATTACAGCAGTTAAGCCTCCCGAAATAGTGAACAAGGCAGCTATGGCCAACAGAATTAGAATAGAAATATACAAGCCTGCTTCGCCCTCAAAGCCCATTGCTAGGCTAATAAATAGAGCACCAGCGTACAAATCAGCCTATTGCCACCAGATTCAAATTCTATAGCCATTGGTCTTAGAAATACGAGACTTTGAAATTACCGAGATCTTCGTAAAGACGTAGAGCAGAAGGGCTAAGACTGATAAGTAAACTCGAATCCTTTGCCCACCAAACCTTTTTCGTAGGTACTCTGGCATTGTGTAAACTCCGCTAGCCATGTATACCGGTACAAAAATCCAGCCAAGAATCATCAGAATGAAAATGGCCTAAAAGAGACAATTTACTAGAGCGTACGAAAGGGAGTGGCGTGTCATTCCGTACGTTCAGTTCAAACGCTGCAATGCCAATACCCGAAGCGGCTCCTGAACCCGAGAGACCGATGAAATGCCCAGAACCAATGTTACTGGCAAATAAGGATGCGCCCACCTTTTTTTACGAACAGATAACCAACTTCATAATTTCCCGTTTAATGTTTTGGAAGAGTAAAAGGTACTTACTAAAACCCAGTGCATGTTGCGAGAAGCAAGGAAATATCCACTTACAGTATCTTGCTTGCTTTGGCGACCCGACTTAAAAAGAAAATTATATTATGTTGAATTAGGAACATCAAAGGAAGCGAATGCGCAATAAGGAAGAGGTACAGTACAATAGGCTGACCAAACCTTGAATTCCACCCTTGAACAGTTAACTTGGTGTCAATCTAGTTGTCCTTTGTGTTAGCACCTTTAAGTGGTGAGAAGTCAAAAGTTTATCAGAGAAGATAAGCAACGGCTGGAACCCTGTAAGCTTTTCCTTGCATTTAGTATCCCGAGGTTAACCCGGGGTTATCGTTTGTCAATCGTAGTGGAGCATTTGTTCTGTAGCTTCAAAGTCAAAGGTATGACTTTTTCGTAACAAACATATTAGGCTGAATGGAATCTACTTGGCCTATAAGCAAAGATAACTTCTCAAACTAGCATTATTTTACAGTTCTTCAATAGACAGCAGGATCTTCCTCTACTCATTATAGTCACATATAACCATAGCCATTGAAAATAAGATTGAGACGTGATCTCGCTTACTTAAGCTTATAAAAAATTGCTGCTCTTGCATTAACTTGAATCCAATTGGCCAAGCTGTCTAGGATTCTGGGAGTATAATGAAAATGAAAACGAAATAAATCTACGTACCCATAGTCCGACCCCTAAGACGAAAACGAAGTAAACCACAATAACAGTGTAGTCACTCCACTCAAGTTTACTCCCTTGTATTAGAAAACTATCGTCAGCCATACTCCGGTACTTATATGTACCTAGCCTTGAAAAGCTTGATCTCGTATTTCGTAGTGTTCTTCCTTACTCTACTGCACTAATGGTACTGGGGGTACCGGTGATTTCTTCTTCCCTTTTCAACGTTCATAACCTGCTACTTGTTATCAAATCATTTTTCGTTTTCTTCTTGGAAGCATAGCGGATTACGTCTTATAATTCCTTAAAAAGATTATAATCAACAAGACTTACGGATTTTTTTAAAGAAATGGAGGGGTATCTCTACATGAAGAATTAAGTGATGCTTTGCATGATTTAGAAATGTAAAGTTTAGGTTTCAGCAGAACTCAGATAATATTATATTGCTATCATTGTAGTTATTAGAGCACGTTTTTCCACTTAACAAGGTAAAACATGCAAGATGCAACGTAATAGACGTTTTTAAGTCAGGGATTCCGATGTCTAAGGTTTACAAATCACGTTCCGGTAAGGAAGTTTCAAGCTGTAACGAAAGGGAAAACTTCCTATATACTCATCTAAGGCAAGGCTTCAAGCTGTAAATAAAATGCGAAGGATTACAATGAGCAACCGCAATTGCTGCACGTATTGCCATGCAGAAGGGAACCAAGTATTAGTAAGCCAAGACGTACCGCGTACCTGAAATACATCACTCATGCCTAAAACGCTATAGGGAGCTTTAGGACTCATGTACAACAAAGTGTAACGACCAGGCAAATATAAACTGGATTCCGGAAAAACCACTTTGAACACTGCTTCACCATTTTCTTCGACAGCTACTTGAGGAGCCCATACATAGGTTACATACTCGTCCAAGCTCGTAAAACCTTCCTAAAATTCATTGAACTAAAGATTTCGTTGGTAGAAGGAAAATGAAGCTCTTACTCTAAATAACGCTATCCAATCAGAAGCCGTAATTCTATGGCTACGAACTTGGTAATACGCTACACCATCTTGGCCCATATTCCAATCGGAGGTATTAATAAATGTTACTGGAATAATGAAATCGGATGGAGAAACCTGCATACACTAAAGTGAATTTAACTGAAAGTGAAAAAGGAATAAAAGTTACTTTGATTTGAAACATCGAGGACACCGGTTTGTGGTCACTCATAGTTTGCTCTGGATGGCTTTTGTAATACAATTGTTTGGCAGCCAGTTTCACATCCTCGTATCCGCTCTCGTTGACTCGATACAAAATACGATCCGTCCAAGCAGGGCGTCGCCTACGTAGCTTAATAAATTAAGTTCTGTTAAGATGAATCAAGCGTTAAATACTTCAGGTCGTATTGCTGGGTTCCCAGCACAAATTTGTACGTAGGTGGGAACGTAACGGGACCTTCTTCGAATTCGCTAAATGCTAACCCCTTTTTGCGGGTAGTAGCTAATTGATCGGCTTCAAAAAGGAGTGCGGTATTGTTTTTGGCGAGCATGCTGACAATTTCCTCAGCTTCGTAGGTTCCTTCGTTTAATCGAAAGTTCAAGTCGCCCACCCAGAATACATAGCTATTTCATAAACACAAGTGAATTTAAATTTTCTTTTCTTTTGCAAGGCGAAACTTACTCATTATATAGAATATTGGAAGTTTCAGGAATGCCGAACTCTTGGCTATTAATAATGTTATTATACTCTCCAATCCTTTGATTTAAATTGGCGTCGTTGTGGGTTAAATGGGCATTTACAAAGCACACAGAGTTTTCCCGGAAATTAAAACGAATGCTGACTGCGCCTTTGTTACCCTATAATGAAAACAGTCAGATATTATCCAATGAAATTTGAACTGAACAAACCCATAAGCCGCTAAACCCCGTACGTGTAAGGGCAGTTTCTATGTCTTGAAAGTAGGGTAGCTGCTTTTTTTGAACGAAAATGGACAAAACCACGCCCACCATTCTTGCCGTGTGCAATTTTACATACCCATAATTGCCCAAAACGCCTTTTAGTGATTGTGTCCACGGGTCTTCATACAACAAGTCATGAAGCCTATCTTGGGGCTGAGATTTAACTTCTTGGAGCCTTAAAGAGCACGAAATATAAATCACGCGACCTCCAATTTTGTTTCTTCATTTACCCAATGACGTATACGTCTGGCAATGGGGTTGAATCTGTTTTCTGTTGAGCAAGTGCTTCATCACGAGGTAGCTGTAGCAAGTCATGTAACTCGTCGGTTGGAGCTTTAGTTACTACATTCCAAGTAAGCAAAAAAAGACTGCAGCGGTTTGGCGTTGTGAAAGAATGGGACAAAATTAGCACACAATAAAATAATAAACACAATAATTTAATTTAAAAAAAGATTAAGCACCCAATGAAGCGAATGACATACCTTAACGTGTCCATCGTCATACTGACAAACAGCAAAACTTGAAGAGGTCGTGCAGTATATTACCATAAAATCAAGACTAGTTTATTTATTTACCTCGTAGGAAAACATCGCCTAGTAGGCGTGGCTAGAACTAGACCTGCAAGCTGAACAGGACGAACTTTGCCCCTTTGAATTTGTCCCAATGGAATCCGCTAATTAGCCAGCTTTCCGTCGCGGTCATAATACGGAAGATATCGCAAAGGTATCGCATTTTCAATTTCTACTTTTTTTTTTACTCTAAATAAAGTATTTTTGTGCAAAAAGCATAACCAAAGACTATATTTGAAGCTGCTTCGAAAGCTGTGTTCTTTTACAAAAAGAATGATCATGAAATCGAATGAAAAAATTATGATCGATATTGGAAATCCTGAAGAGAAAATACAGTCTGTTGCCGAACACCCGTACATATTTCTTTACATTTAGTCTCCAGAATTTTACGGAAATAAATGTTCGATAGGATCAGTTTTGTATCCATGATCTTTAAAACCACCCGAGATAAATTAGGAATTATCGTAGAAGCGAAGTACACGTGCATACGGCCCGAAAACAATAAATATGACAAGCTGAAGCTTTGATGAAAGCCCGTAACACCCGTAGAATGGAAAAAAGGAATACATCGAAAGATCACATCAATAGAAGAAACAAGTCAAATTTCTTTGTATTTTACAAAATTCCCCACAACCCCTTATGTCATTGCTCTTCCTCGAGTTTCAATAGGCAAAAGCATACTTGCGACACATGCTAACAACCCAACACAACCATACAAACCTAACGCCGTTGGAATAGACGTCTGAACCAAAACCTATAAACACAACCACAATATCAGTAAAGTGTGTGAAAGTAAACTAAATCTACCTGAGCTACAAACGGTGTAACCATCGCTCCCAATCGGGACATGCTGCTACAAAAGCCAACACCCAAAGCTCGTAGTCGTGTAGGATATACCTATGAAATAACATTTAAAATAATTTCGAATACAATATTTGCATTTTAAAAAAAATATCGACAATGAAAAGTAAAGCTCGTGCAAGCATGCCGTTGTGTCTTCGCAAACTGTACCAACTTACCTGGGTCGCCTGGAACTGGAGATAATTCTGGTAAACCTAACCGTACGTTATGGCCCCCTTTGGTGTGCGGTTACATTACAATGCCCTCCACCATATCATGCCAGAACAGCCATTCAATTGCTAGTATTATTATCCAATAAAAACTGCAAATTACCTCAGGCGTATACACGTACGCCGCCTGGAAAACACCACTCACGATGCCTCTTGCCATGAACAGCAAAATCGTCAGCATATATCTCCTAGCACACAAATGAAAAGCATTAATTCCGCAGAACGCAAACCATTATAGACGCTTACTTTGAGATGCATATAAAGAGTAACGATACTGTTACACTAAAGGCAGCAAATTCCAACGCCATTGTCTTCTTTCTTCCCAAATATTCTATAGCTATCACAGTCACGAATATTCCTGAAATACGAAAGTCAGAAACGGTGATCCGAAGGAAGACTATATACCTGGGAATTCTGCTAAAGTTGTCCAGAGCAGATCTACATAGTCTTCATAACCTAACGGTCTACAACTTGCAATACAATCTTCGGTCTGAACGGTTGAATTGACGGTCCTATCCAACACGCAGAATGGTTTTTCGCGATCCGCTGCAGCCAGAAGCTCAGTAGACATTAACACCACTCCATAGTAGCAAAACGCACAGGCAGTATAAATGAACCACAATAGAAGTGTCGTCGTACGTAACTCTGGCCTTAGTAATGCGCGAAACCCAGATCGAAGAGAACGGCTACCTGTGCTAACTGCTTCACCTGAGGAATATTCTGAGATATCGTCAACGGTAAGCCGCCCCAATAGCATGGGTCGCTTGTTGTCCTCTGCTATGCTCTTGAGAACAGCTAAGGCTTGATCTGTGTCCCCACGGGCTGCAAGAAAACGAGCGCTTTCTGGCAACCACTAAGAAGATAACCACACCATAAATTAGGAGCGCTCGACCAGCTAAAAAACATGTTTACCGGAGTAATGCAGATGAAAGTTAAAACGGGTACTGCCGATAAACCCAGCAACCATCTCCAGCCAAGCACTGGCATAACTAATAGCGCCAGCAAAACTTCCATACACGCACCCAAGGCCCAAAAACACTATCAACGAAATATTATTGCTGTCGTTCATTTTTGTCTAGCAAGAAATACTTCTAATAGGACGACGCATTTTCCTCGCTGCTTACAAGGCAGAAATTCTGAATAGAGAGTTACACTAAAATACGGAATTATTATAACTATGATTTCCAGCACTGAAACACGGATTTCTTACGACTGTGGAGTGCATCCAATTGCAAAACCGACTAGCATTCGTAAAAATAGCATCCAAAAATATGTTGGTGAAAAGGCACTAAGTGTACCATAAAAACACAAAAGGATGGCTGATAACAACAGAGCCTGCAACGCAAATGAATGCAAAATAGCGCAAACTACTTCGGACCGTAGGTAAATTAATAAAACTAAGTATAAGCCTTTAAATTAATCCCAGAAATAAGGAGAGAAAAGGTCAAGGGAATGCGATTAAGGAAACTAAATGCTTAAAATACCGTTTTCCTTCCATATTTGTCGCTCATGTGGCCCCAAAAAATGGCGCTAAACATCATTCCAACGAACACACACTAATATAAATCGATTTAAAGGCATACAAAAGGAACAAAAAATATACTGTAGTTAGCAAAGCTTGTTTCCAATCAGGAATTCCCCAAGCACAATGCAAGGCTGGAGATATTATGCTAAGAATCATCATTTCCATTGAGTCAGCCATCCAACAAATACCAGTAATGAATGAGAGCTTAACCTGGAATTTGCCAAAACCTGTGGCGTTAACGGCTTGATCTACTGTAAAAGTATCTAAACGGAAAAACAGAAATTATAAGAACAGCGGATCTAACAAAATGTATATACCATCAGGTACAACTCCAGGAAGGGCCGCGCTCAACTCTATGGCTGATCCTAGCCCATCGAAATCTCCTAGCTCGAAAGCAAAGGCATTTGTAGAACTACTTGTATCATCGTCCATTTCATTATAAGCATTCCTCGCCCGAACGGATTTCGTAAACTTTGCCATCTGCATGCATAGAACTATTAGCACCTTTTAATGCTACTTAGTAATTATACCTCTCATAGATGCTGATAATAAGCTACAGCATTTACTTCTTCTACGTAAATTTTTTATTTTTTACACCGATTTTTCACGGTCTCCTAAACAGGTTCAGCCGTTCAGGCGGGTTAGGAAATCCAGGTCCGTTGAACTGAAGGACGGACAAATCAGAACTCAGACCAAGAAACAACTCGCGTGTCCAAAAAAAGGCTTCCAATGTCTTCCGATGTCTGGAATTCAGGCTATTATAATAGCAGATTACAATAGCAGATTTTTTTCCGGAAGTGAGACGTCGACGTCACACGAACACAACATTATTATTCACCATCGGGGACACAACACAACAAACAAACAGGTGTTTGGAAATGTGAACTGCACTGGCATGAACTACGAACAAGAAAATATACAGTAGATCGGCATCATCGTAATTCGAATTGGACTTGGATCGGGTCAAGATGTCCCGAATTCTGAAATCGGGTCAAGATGTCCCAATCGGGTCAAGATGTCCCGATCGGGTCAAGATCGAAAAGAGGTAAAGAACTCGTTACGTCTTTCATTCGTACCATTTTTACGACTTGAGGACACTCATTTTATCGGTAACCGTAAGAAAGGTAATTCTAGGTTAGTTGAGTTCGTTTTTACGTTGTGACATATTCATGTAATATTTTTACATTGTTTTTCGAATAAACTGTATTTTGAATTACGAAGTTTTTCGTTGTTTTACGAGTGGTATTTTCACGCCGTTTGAAGTCATAGAATAAGAAAAGCTCTCTAACGGAATGCCAAATGCAAATTAGTGAAATTACAAAAAAAAACAGAACAGAAGACAATAACACAGCACTGCCTTCTATGAAAAGAAAAATTATGGACCAGAGAACGGAGCAGAAAATGCCATTTAAAAAGGCAACGATGAATTAATTGAACATAAATCATCCAGGCACAAAATTAAGGAATCAAAGAAGAGTTTTATGTCTAACATAACAGTCGACATTGAATATAGCGGTCAACTAAACGTTCTCTCTCATTAATATCACTGGAAGAATTCAGATCACTTAAAATCGCAGTCGGATTGAAAATCACTTCGGAATCACGAGCTAAGTCTACCGTGACTCCAGTATCACTTCCATCCCTACAAAAAATCAAATTCCACATGAAAAAATACTCATTCATAAAATTCATGCAACTCACCATCCTTCAACACCGTATGCATTTCGCAAACAAGTGACGACTTCCATCAGCAAAATGCAGCCCTGAAAGACGACTAAAATATCTTGCGTCACAGATATATCTTCTGGTAAACGTCGTAGTAGTTCGGCCCTCTCTTCCACCTCATCTGTGAGCAGTTCAGTAGGAGCCAATAATGCCTAAAACAATAAGATAAAAACTTAGATTTCAAACCTTCCCTAAATTTCTGCATACTACTTGCTCAAACTGCCGCAATGCATCTGCTCCCATATTTCTTGCCAATTTTTCGCCTTTAATGACGACCTCCACTTCCACTTGACTCTTGTATGGCAAGTGGGCCAACGTTTCCGCTACAAAGTTCAGAAAGCCCAAATTGCTATTTGGCGCTGCGAGAACTCTCATAAGTCTTCCCAGAAATTTACACTTGGTCTTGTCACCGTCCAGAATACAATAAAACTCTGTCATCAGGGCTTTCCCTTTGCGCGCTGCGCGTACGATCTTAAATCCTTGTACTTTGCGTTGGAATTGGTATGTTCTCCATAAACTTTCTTCGCTAAAGGAAACAATCTGGTCCATTTCGCATACGATTTTAAGCAAAGTCAAAGATTTGAGACCCAAACTGCTCCGCGTGCGAACACTGGAACTCATGGCGACCAGAAAGGGAATACTGTTCTCGTACGACGTAATTCGCTGTTGAAAAATATAGCCAACCAACTTCAGCGCCTCTCGACGGATCCAAATGTCTTTGTTCACCAAAGACTTATAAATTTCCTTGGCATAGACTTGCATAATGGTAGCAGTAACGGCCGGTACTGGATTCTTCGGCTGCTCTTCTAGATAAATCGTCAAATTGTGCAAAACCTGGTGGAAAACCAAACATATTAACAAATACTAAAGATTTAACTAGCCGAGTTTACATGTAAATGGAAATCTGGACGATCCGTCTTTTCTTGTAAGTGTCGCGAGTAGAATTGCTGCAGAAACCCGCGCGCTAGGAGATTGTCATACCTCACGGTGAAAATTCCCAGTACTTTGAGTGCCTCGAGTGCGACTTCCGTGCAGTCACTGAATGGACAACTGAAGCAATTCTCAATAAACCCTTGAATAAAGCACGAGAGCTGGAACTGGATTGGCGAGCACATGCCGGACTCTTGAAACCCAGTACTAGGCTTTTCCAGGTTTTCGAACCCAAAATAGCGCCCCAAGAACCCCAGCATGCTCAGTTTGCGCAGAAATAGTCCTTGGAACATCTGTAGCTTTCTTGCCAATAACTCATCCGATTTCAGCCCCACATACTCGATCATTACGGGATAAATCTCAACGAGAAGCTCTTTGGCCTTTGTGTAATCCTTTGTTACGAATTTGACCACATTACTCCAGCAATGTACGAATGTTTTCGGCTCAATGGAACGCTTGCAAATTATGCAGAAAATGAGCAATTTCTCAAGCTGCTGCCAATTGGGGTTTACAAGGGGGGGCGTGGCCAACGCTGGAAGCAGGTGCGTGATCACTTTCAAGGCACAGGAAAGCCAATCTGCTTGCTCTACTAATGTCTTTAACGAAAACAAAAAAGATTACTTCTGCTTTGAACAAACCAAGAAATTAAAAGTACCTTAAAAAGGCGTGATTCCTTGACAGGCTCTTGCAAGAGTTTCCAAAAGTGCAATCGAAAGATTGCCAAGAATCCTTCAAGGGTCTTCTCGAACATTTCAGGGCAAGTTTGAGCCCAGGTGATCAGAAAATAGTCCAAGTCTTTAATCAGCTCCGGCTTTTGGATCCAAAAATTCAGCAGTTCCTCCCCAGCTCGTGTGGTTTCCTCAAGGGAAAGCTTGGCCAAAGCTTGGTCATTCGCTGGCTTGAAAAGCTTCTTAAACAAAAGGGTGAGGCAGGCTTGGTGTTCTTTGGGATTGTACGCGGTCAGGAAAAGGCGAATTAGCTGAGTTTTGGTTACAAGACTTTTCTGGTCAACGCTTTCCCTGAAAACGGGTATAAACCACTGTTTTCGGAAAACGCCCACAATGGCTTGGTCTGCGATTGGATAGGACGGTTCTGTCCTTAAAAACGTGAGGAAACGGCAGAAGGTCTCTTGAGTGTGAAGCCAATCTGGATTCTCGGAGCAAATTTGGTCTAATGCCAGCACCGCATTTTTTCGAACTTCATCCTTGTGGTCAAAAAGACGTGCAGTCAGTACGAAGTACATGTTCAACCAGATTTGTTCTCGCTCATGGTGCAAAATGATCCTGGAGAGATGTTTGATCATGGCTAAGCGGATTCGGAGGCTGGAATCAGTGGCAAATTTCTTGAATAAGGTTACGATCACCGATTCAGGGTCGTTGAGCCAGTCAGGGTAAGACAGCAGTAATTGACTAAACGTACCCAAGGCTACGACGCATAAACTAACCGGATGATGCTTGTCAAAAGACAGAAGAAGCTCTGCCCAGGTATTTTGCTTGGATTTAAAGCTCGAAACCGAGACAAGCAGGCAATTGAATGCTAGTTTGCTTTCTTCTTCTGACAAATCGTCTGGAGTAGATACTTCCGAGTGAATTTCATGCAGTTTTGAAGCTAGCAGCGCTCGCGTCCTAGTAACACCTGAAAAGAGAGAACAGCAAAAATATAAAAAGGAACTGTAGCCACTTTTTAAAGAAGTTTTAAAATGTCGAAAAACTTAATTGAAAGATAAGTTATTACTTTCGGTAAACTCGCAATCTGCAGTTGCTTCCAAAGTATCCTGAACGTGGAACCAGTTTAGTAAGCAGAACTTCCAGGCGTCTTTTTGCTCATATTTCTTCAACGAATCCAACACAAAAGCTTGAAGAGCCTGGTAACGGAGAGCCCGTCGTAAATGAATCCTTGGGCTGGGTTCGTATTCTTGGGTATTTAGCCCTTCTCGCTCCATCGCCTTCAGAAAACCCCAAAAATACCTTAATACCTAAAAATACCTGAACTCACATTGCTAAGTAAACTTTACTTTCTCCACGACCATCTCCATTTCATTCGCGTTCTGGTGGCAGAAGTTTTCTAGTTTCCTCATTGAGGATATAATTGCGCCCAAATTGACTATAGCTATAGTCCCCAAAGCTAGATCCTTTTTTTCATCCCAGTCCAGTAGAATGTGAGCCAGTTTGAGGCCCAAAACGGCTACCAATGCACTCGCGGCAGGCATTTGATGATTGCCTTGCTGTTCGAGCAGCTCTACGAGTATTGGATTGGCTTCGTTGGCAATACAAATATCTGTAAAGACCACTTGGAATAACAGAGTGCCAACCTTCTGAATGACGCTTTGGAAGAGGTCCGCTTTTGTTTCCAAATTCATCTAAGAAAGCTTTAGAGATAACTTTATCTTGTCAACTACTGAATTTTGCAATTACTCTATCTCCTTCTCTTAAGACAGCGTGGGCCAAAGTCTGGACTAAATGGAGTGCCACAGATACGAATGTGCGGACATTTTCGTTGACCAGAGGAATGATTTTCTTACGAGAGCGGTTCTTTTCCAGTTTGGACTGGGTGGTCAACTGGCTAAAGAGCTCCTGGCAGGCAAATTTTTCCAAGGCGCTTGGCGTTATTCGCAGATGCAAATTGACTCGGAAAACCTTTTGAAGAATTATTATAATATTCATAGAGATTGTAAGAGAAGTCTCACGGTTTGGAACACAGTAAAAGCTGCCTTTTCCAATTCTGCGTTTTCTGTGTCAGTGAAGATGCAACGGCAAACGACTTGTATCACGTTCTTTATCAGATCTGTATCTTTCTCAGGATCAAAACTGGGGATGGCTTTTGCAGTGAGTTTTAATAAATGGCTCAAAGTAGTGACCAGCTTATCGTATCTATTTGCGTTATTCGCCAAGTATATAAGAGTTTCTAGGGATGATTAAAGAAAACCTAAATATTATTATAGGTAGTAGTAAAAAACGTAATACTTTTGTGATGCTTTTCCTTGGCATAGAACGGTAGGATAGACTCCTTAATGTGGAAAATCGCGAAACGAATGACTTCTTCAGCCAATAAAACGGTTGTGGGATGTCTGGGAACGAAATCAAGCCAGCAATGCATGAAACTTACAGCTGCCTCTATTCCGCGTTGAACAACAGTCAAACGGGAAGAAATACCGCTTTCCTGTTCGGAGAACAAGGGTGTCTTGGCTGTCTTGGTATTGAGGTAGAGCAACTTGAGTATAAACAAAGCTTCTTTTGAGTCCATACGTGCCAGAAGGCACGCTCTTTGCTGACGACCCATTGTGAGCTGCGTAGCCAATAAACTTAGCTCAGTACCACAGATCCGTAAAGAATAAGGAACATATTCCATGGCTATGACTTGTTTTATGTAAGGAAGATTGCCGTTTATATTAATGTCGTCCAATATTTCTCTTAAGAAACGCAAACAGTTGGTCTATAACAAAAAAATATTACAGATTGAAATTCATCCAATAAATTCAATACAATAATACTTCAACGGTTTGGTTTTCGCTATCACTGTCTTCCGAATTTGGAACTTCAGGTTCAGCATCACTCTCCATTTTTTTGCAATTAATCTTACATGAAAGTTGCGATTAGGTTGATAATTTCGATGTTATTAGTAACAACTGTGCTTATTATTAATTCTATAACTACGCTTATTAATAATATATATACCTATAATCTTTCAGTTGCACTGTTTTTGGTGTTGTTGTTTATGTTTTCCGCTGGCATTTTCCCGCCGTTTGAAGTGATAGGCGTATTTAAAACTAAGTCCCGTGACCTAATACAAAAGAAAAACTCGCTAATGGAGTGGTCAATGCAAATGAGTTAATTTTTTTTTAATCAGGAGAGAAGAAAACAGCATTACGACCTATGGAAAAAGGGGGAAATACGGATCAGAACGGAGCGGAAAATGCCTTGGGGAAAAAAAGGCAACGTCATGTCTTCTGTTTTGTTTGTATTTCCCTTATTTTCCTTTTTTTTTTTTTAAGAACTTATTCGCTTTCCCTGCTTTTGTGCTATGGGTGAATCAAGGGCTAACTTTTTTTTTAAGTTGCCTTGGCAAATTAGAACTTATTGCTAATTTTAGAGCCTAAACAGAGTTTTCGAAGAATATCTGAGATGCGCGCATCTCAACCACTCAAGGTATTCTTCGAAAACTTTATTCGAAGAAAATCTTAAAAACTTCGAAAACGATATTATGCGTGGATGTATCACAAAGAAAATTAAGTTCAGTTCTGAGACTCTACCAAAGTGTATGATTAAAAAACAATTACCGCTGCGTTTGATAACCGACTAAACTGCCTGCGAAACGGAAAAAGTAAGTGTTCTACAATTCTGCTTCGGTGTTTTTGTTTAAATAACGACGAAACTAGGGCCGCTGAGAGCTACCGCTGTCGAGTAGGCTATAGTCGAGTTGGCAACCAAGGGAGTCGAACATGAGCATTCAGCTCGGGATTCTGACGTTGCTACGAGCATTGATGGTAACGTTTTTAATCCCCTTTTTCAGAAAACATATCTGTCTTTTCTCCCCAACTTTTTGTCCTTATTTCAACATTTCTCCTTCGATGTCTGAACATCGACCGAAGGGTCAGTGGATATATGGGCAGCTGGTAATTCGGATAGGTTAAAGCCCACTTCCTATCGATATTAAACCCCAAAAAGAGGTACTAGCAAGATCCATTCCATAGCTATATAAACATGGGCAAAATTATTTGTTGTTTTTTAAATTAATTTTTTGAGTTTTAAACCTTTATTCGGTTCTAAACGTGGGTCTCAATTATCATGTTTCGTGTAGTGAACCCCCGTGTGCATGGAAATCCCGTAATCCCGTGGGAATTATAACAAAACCAGATCTTGATTGTATTTCTTGAACAACTACTTTTGCTTAAAAAAGAAGCTCGTGCTTCAAAACTTAGCGCATTGTCTTGGGTAATACAAATGTATTGTTGTCTATGAGAATAATGCGCCCACAATGAAATCCGTGAACTACACGCAACTTATTGTCTTTCGCCTGCTTTTACTTGCCAGGATGAATTTTGTGAAAAACAGAAAGACGCTGTGGAGATAAAACCATCAATATTACATAGGTACGTCCCTCAAGGCATTCACTGTGAACACGTCTTTCCTTCAAATGCAGCCTAGTACATGTGAATGTTTATGGGAACAAACCCGTGCTATAATATCAAAAACGGCTCTTGTTTGAAATTGTTATTTTGCCCGACCATATATAAAGAGATCGTTCGTCAGGCTGACCTAACCATTGTTAAAATTTCGCTTGAACAATGAATATCTTGCTTTTCTTCCTTTTTAGCTTAGCAATAACCAGCAGCGCTCAACCATTATTCTCTACAAAATTAGCCCTCGTGTGTCAATTAAGCAACTTGCTAAATGAAATTTTCGATTCGATCCCTAACTTGGTATGTTTGCAAATCTTCGCAGACGACATGTACTACATCAGCCTAAGTCAATACGTCACTTTGAACCGTACGCCGGTTTTCATTCAGTCCTTGCATAACGACGGATTTCTACGTAACTCTACGGGCAGAAATCTTACCAAACAACCTACTGGCTTTCCTTGCCAAACTCATTTAGTGCTCAGTGACAATCCGAGTCACTTAATTATGTTTTTTAACTCGTTCAGCTTACTGCGAGGAAAACTTGTCATTGTTACTTCCACTAATCTTTCAACCATAAAGACTTTACTTCGAGTGCCCAAGATTGTCGATTTTCTAGACGTCTTGGTTGTCAGACCCGCGTACGACCGATTCTTTGCAATCTATACACACCAAGCTCCTGTTTCGTTGGACCCTATACTGCTAAACTCGTGGAGCGATGGTAAATTTCTTTACCCTAGCATCAATTTATTTCCCGACAAACTGGCGAACCTTCGTGGTCACGAACTCAAAGCTACGTCTTTCGCATACCCTCCTAATTGTCTTCGTACTAACACCCCGGACGGTCCTAAATATAGCGGTGTTGAGATTTCAATTATGGAAACGTTATCGGAGACGCTGAACTTTACGTACCTTCTAACAGAGCCTCCCGGATCAGAACTTTGGGGCGAAAAGTTAGCAAACGGAACCTACACTGGCCTACTACGAAAATTGGCCATGAAGGAATCCGATGTAGGTTTTGCAGGTTTATACATTCAACCTTCCCGAATGGAAATCATGGATTTTACCTCCTTATATAAAATCATCTATGAATGTTTTGCTGTGCCTGCTTCTCAACCTTTACCACAGTGGATGGCGTTGTATTTACCCTTTGACTCTGACGTTTGGTGTGCCACTTTGGCTGTCACTTGTTTAGCAGCTTTGATATTGTATGGAATTGCTAAAGTTAGCGCTAAACGCCATGGTGACCGTTTCTTCTTGGAATTCGAAACCGTCGTATTTTATGTTTATTCAAACATTATACAGGCACCTGTCGAAATTGATGTTCGGTCAAGACCCATCCGACTCTTCGTTATTTGGTGGTTCTTCATTGCAACTATTGTGCCTACCGTATACAAAAGCGCTTTAACCGCGTACATCGCCATCCCAATTAATCCCCCGCCAATAAATACACTAAAAGAATTAAGCCAGACAGATATAGCTAAAGGTGGGTTTGGAAATACCACATTGAATCTACTCAAAGAATCCAAGGATCCCGTTCTACTGAAACTATCCGGTCAAATAGTACCCTATTATAACATGACTTGGGGCTACGAGAAATTAGCAGCTGGGGAATTAGCCCTTACTTCCATGCAAGACAACCTTCAGTACTTGATTCGAACAAGCTTCTCGACGAAAGCCGGAAAGCCCACCATTCACACCGTACGACAGTGTTTGGTACCTTTCCAAGTCGGATTTGCTTTGCAAAAGAATTCAATTTACACGTCGAAATTCAGCAACAAAATCCAACACGTTGTAGAGAGTGGATTGGTGGATTACTGGCTTAAAGACATTGTACGAAAAACACCCCAAGATTTAAAGTACGTCAAGGCCACTCAGGACAGTACTCAATCAACCGCTACTGGACAATTGGCACCGTTCACGATGAAAAATCTACAAGGCGCCTTTTTTCTGCTCGGCTTTGGCTGTGGGGTAGCATTACTTGTTTGTACACTGGAGTATTTTACGTTTAAATAGTACCGAAATACGAACTCATAATATGAGTCTCATATTAGTGTTGTTATTTTTTGTCAGAGTTATTTCACACATGTAAACATTATTATATATTAGCATGAAACAGACAACAATGAAACTATATACCGGAAAGGTGTGGCTATCGAGGCGACGGATTTTTGGTCTCGTACAATACCTTCGCAGCGTGCTCGCGGGTGTCGCTAGGTCACGGAGGGCACCGTCGCTTAGCTATATTTTACATGTATTTCACGCATTCGTGATTAATTTGTGAATTGTCAAGTTTCACTGCCTTAAGTAAGAAAATAAATTGCGTACAGAGTGCTTACAGTATTTATTATAATTTGTAAACTTTGAAAAAAAATGCCGTAATAGAATATTTCGGTATTTATTCGTACGAACAAACGTGGTTCACCGTACCCGTTTCAGCCTGTGAAAATAAAACCTTATGCTTATAAAGCCCCATGAATTGTTAATCTGTCCATTAGTGTCGTGTTTGAATTTATTATTATTTTATTGTATTCCCTTTTTAGCAAAATGAGCTACTCGAGTGTAAACGGTAGCGTGTTAGCAACACCAAGGACACAACCGGGGAGTTCGGGAAGATTTTCGCGAGGGAAAAGTTCATCACGAACGCCTCAAAGTTCAACTCCCATAATTAAAGACGCTCCAGATTCCTCAATGATAATTGGTAAATCAGAAAGCTCATATAACGTACACAGTAAACTCTAGGCTTGATTGTAACCTCTAACTTTAGCCGTAGTGCAAGGACGCGGTCATTCGAAAAACGAAGTGGGCATTGCAGCGATGAGCTTGAAATCTCCTCACATTCTTCTGAGTCAATTCACCGACTCCGCCACTTTTGTGCGCACTATGGCTAAACTGCACATATTTAATCCTATGCAGGTACCATAACACTGCTATCTTTAAACTAACATATGTAGATTTGATTGATTTCCGGTTCAGATTGTGACACCCGAAACGATGACAGAAACTCAAAACTATTCACAAGCAATTACCTTTCTACATCGACAATTCCCACGAGTTTCTATTGTTCCTTTGCCCCGTAACTACTTTGACGAAAACCGGGGCAACCGTACAATTCAAAAACTGTGCTCGCCGGAATACAGTTCCGTAATACTCCTAGCTATGCACAAGTAAGATTTTCCTATTTCTTTTTATGCGTTAGTGGGTCTTATTTTCAATTGTTCAAGGTATTATAGCTTGGCTGCTGCTTCAGCCCTACTTCGTTACATTGAGATCACCGAAAACATGGTTTTTGCTCAGGGATCCCTGCGGATTGAATTTCAGTCAGCTGAGAGCACAATGCTCATTGGTATAATTAGCTTTTGTGTTAAGTTACAGCTAACTGAGAAGTTTCGCAGATGCAGCTACCGCGCAAAGGCTCGAACTCACAGGAAATTTGACACGGCCAGGTGGCCCGTCATTATACTCCGCTTTAAACCATTGTCAGATCGCGTCAGGTTCGCGTTTGCTGCGCTCGACTTTATTGGAACCTCCTCGAGACGTATGTACCATTCTTCAGCGGCAGAACTGCGTGGAGGAGCTAGTCACCAAACCCGAGCTTTTCTATTCCCTTCAGGTAGATCCAGTAATAACGCTGAGCATATTAAACTTGTGTCATGGATAGGCTATTCTCGGCCGGTTTGTTGACGTTGATTCATTGCTATGGCAATGTGTGCAAGTACCCAAGCAAATGACTCCTACCTGTTCGGCTCACCAAATAAACTCCATTATATCTCTCAAGCACACTCTAGAGTTGATCCCGCATTTCGTTGAATGCCTAGAGACTGCAGAAAACTCGTATATGATAGAAGTGCGAGAGGTAAGAGTTTAACAAAATGCTTTTGGTAATATAGTGTTAATTTTATGTAATATAAGGAGACAAGAGATCCGCGCTATGGAGAACTATTGAAGAAGATTGAGCAAGTAATTGCAGCTGATGCTCGACACTCGAAAAGTGCGGCGACTATGCGTTTTGAGCGTCATTTCGCCATCCGAGCTAACGTGAATGAGTTTTTGGACGTATGTCGCCGCACATATATTGAGCTAATAGGCGATGTGAAAAGTACTTACTGAAATCTTACACTTAACTAGACAAAATTGGTTTAATATTAGGGATGGTGGATCAACTAGCGGACGAGTTTAAGCTTCCCTTGACGATGTCGGAGAACGCGACACGTGGTTTTCATTTGCAAATGCCGTTGACTGGTCACCACGATATTAATATCCGTAATCTCCACAAATCTTTCATTCAAGTCCAAAAACACAAGAACTTCCTGTCTTTTACGACGGAAGGAATGGCTACTTTAGATAATCGTATCAAAGAAACAATCCACGAAATGGATCTTCTGTGTGGCACGTAAGAGCTTGAGGTGTTAACAAGAAATGTATACACTGTACACGGTATCTTTATAGCATTGCCAGTGCATTGCTTGGATGTATTCGAAAAGACATTCATTGTCTTTACAAGTTAAGTGATGCGTTGTCTCGACTGGACTTGTTTGTGGCTATGGCTCACGTTAGCTCCATTGGTGGTTACCGCCGTCCCCAATTCGGTGAAGCCATGGCAATAAAGAAAGGCAGGCATCCGATTTTGGATCGTTTCGCTGACGAGCCACCTTCTCCTAACGATACGGTAACCTATCTAGGAATAATAATCACTAAAATATGCTTTTCCTGTACTATAATTCTAAAAAATATTTCATAGTATTTGTCACCGGATATTTCATGCCAGCTGATTACGGGTCCCAATATGAGTGGTAAAAGCACTTACCTTCGCCAAGTTGCTCTCTTGCAGATTATGGCACAAGTATGTGTTTCTTTTTTATTACTATTGCTTTTAATTTTCACGAGTTCATCGGGCGTTAACGCAGTTACTTTTGCAAGGTTGGTTGCTTTATCCCGATGGAATTCGGAGTCTTTCGCATTATTGACCAACTGTTTTCTCGGTTGGGTAGCCAAGAAAACATCGAATGCAACGCATCTTGCTTTATGGTGGAAATGCTGGAGTTGAACTATATAGTCCAAAACGCTACGGATTTTTCGCTAATCGTCATGGATGAGCTGGGCAAGCATACTTGCCCAGAAGAAGGCTGTGCTCTCTCTTGGGCCGTCACAGAGCACATTTTGAAGACGAAAGCATTCACTATAATTGCCACGCACCTCATGCCATTAACCAAGTTGGCTGAGACGCATTTGAATGTGAAGAAGTAAAAAATAAAGAAAAAAACAGACGCCTTAATGGATAGCTTCACCAGCTAATTTATTTTTAGCTTCTTTATGGAAGTCGAAGAAGATGACTCGGAAAACGGAATCCGTTTGAGACCTACTTATGCCCTAATACCTGGAGTTACGGAAGTGGGCAGCTACGGAATGAAATTGGCTGAAGTATTACTGCTACCGAAGGCTGCTTTAGAGCGAGCTAAAGAGTTGCGTACTAAAATTGCGGCAAATTACAAGGTAAATTCCGAAACAATCGCAAGCATCCTGCCATTTTAGAAACGCAAAATTTACGATAGTTTGAATTGGCCGTACGTCCGGAGTACAAAATTCAAAAGGCCTGTTTTTCCCTGGCGTATAACTTGATGCTGTTAGCTAAAGATAAGAACTCGGGTGCTGAAGCTAAACGAGACTATATAAAACGCCTTTCGGACGATTTCCAGCGAGACATTGCTGGAATTGGCCAGTAATTTATTGCGTCATTTATTTGGGCTCCGTTACACTTATTAATTAATTAACGCTCATGTGTTTCACGAGTTTGCGTGTTTAATCCCATAATACACCCGTTCTATTCCTGAAATGTTTACGTTTATCCGGAATTTCTTAGTTTACCCAGACTAAACTTCCGTTTAAGCTTCGACTAAACTTCCGACTAAAAGTACGCATTATTAAAGTTGTGTAGACGTATGAAAGGATAAAAAATACGGACTCGTTGTTGGAGAAAGCTCGAACCCAACGGTTCCGAAATATATGACGATCTTAAATCAGTAGGTCTGTTACTCGCAAGGCTGTTATTTCGAGACCGGGTCTCGGTCTCGAGACCGGTCTCGAGGGCCCTAAAGTCTCGGTCTCGTCTCGGAAAAAATTGTCAGGTCTTCGGTCTTGAAAAGATTTGGACGGTCTCGGTCTCGTCTCGATCTCGAGAAGGTCGGTCTCGACAACAGCCCTGGTCCCCGGCAATAAAAATAGT
>RJJA01000326.1:33032-66292 GCA_003724045.1 Lepidurus arcticus
ACAACAGCCCTGGTCCCCGGCAATAAAAATAGTTTTAATTCTTATAAATTATTTCCTACTACTTCTTTGAATACGTAAGCTTTAATTAGCAAAGTAAAGCTTTATTCAATTTTCTGCCTTGGTCTCGGTCTCTACAGTTTTCGGTAGTCTCGGTCTCGGTCTCGCCTCGATCTCGAGAAGGTCGGTCTCGACAACAGCCCTGGTTACTCGGTAATGGCACCCTAGTAGTTAATTGTTGGTACCTCTTTGTGCCTGTTACTGTTATTGCTGCTTCAATGATCGCGGTCATATCCCACGGGAAATTGTCCATAGTAAAGCTTCACCCTCATCGAGATTCTTGCGTGGAGATCGCTAAAATACTTCCTACGTCATATACGATTTTTACATATCCAGTATGCATTACATAGCGTTATTCAGAAACTCTAGGTCATTGCACGCAAAAATGACGGTAGGCTTCTTCATTCCCTAAAAAGTCTTTGACAAGGACACTTTTTTCTTGTCTCATGCATACACGACGTAAACAGTCAAAACATATCATCCAACTAGCATCGGAGTAGAACTTGTTGGCTCTGCCGGATATTTCCTGTAACCTACGATTTACGGAACTTTAAGAACGAATTTATCTATTTAATTTCTCTTCTCCATTATGTTGGGATTATTCTTACATTCATTGCAAGACGCGAGAATAACAAACACGGAAAACTCTGCTAAAATATAGAGGACTTTCTTATGTGCACCTGATTCTTAGTATAATCCTTTTTAAATCCTATTCCCTTGTTCTACACGTGAGATCATAAAATGTACGGATAGCCAATTAACATCTAATTAAAGCCCTTAGGGGAATAAACTTGGACAACGGGGGGAAAACCCAAGACGAGAAGTAACTGGAAGGCGCGATAGAGGGCGAGTTGTACAAGGAATTCAAGCAAAATCCCTTCATTTCGTGCTCAGCCGTGGGCCTTTCCGCTTCTCTCGCACCTGAACAACGGTTACGAGTACGGACTCTTGGAGCGGAGCTGCTTTAGGTTGTCGTTAGTCGGCGAAAAAACTTGTCCAAGTGAAGTCTCGATGACTGTGCTCCTGTGGACAAATGCAAACAAAGTTAGTGCGGTGCCGCGGGCTTTGGCCACTTTTGTAGTTAAAATGAAGAGTGATTTTAATGCCAGCCAGCCCAAAGGAGTCGTGCGAAACTTGCGCAGTTCACCTGGACCTGTTCGGAACAACTTTTCTATGTTGTGTTTTTGTGTAATCTTAGGAGTATGTGCCTTACTATCCACAGAAGCCGCCGTCTTGGATGAGAGACCAACAGATGCAGGTATTTTATTGCTCCTAGTTTCGCAAGAGAGCGAAGCGGATGTTTTGAAATAAGGGTAAAATAATGTGCTGCTGGAAGCAATGGTTTACCGGGTGTGACAAGTGCCTTAGCGAAGCCACTTGGTAAGTCTGAAGGTGGAAAAACGCCAGAGGCAAAACGGGCTGTATGAGGTAGTAGGCATGTAGATTAAGGTACCTAAAGTAGCAAGTGAACTGTTTCGCAATTTCCTATGAAGTTTTTACCAACCCGCAGCTGCGCCAATTGTTACCTGTTGTTTCAAGTCCTCTTCGCATTCCCAAGAACTCGCGAAGGGCAAATGTGCCAAATAATGACGCCGTAATGGACAATGCAAAACGAAACCGTTATTCCCGAATTTCCTTCGCCAGCTACTTCAAACTCGTGGAATAAGAGAAGCCCCGTAGAATAGGGAAGAACAGTCAGTCAGAAGACCGGTAAAATACTCGTATAGGAATACGCTCCGGGTCGAAACCGGTTTTTCTATTTGTATGCATGTTATACCCGAGGAAAAAAAATGTGAGCGACTGCGTCCTTGAACTTCAGCACAAAATACAGGGCGAATGCGTCGAAATGTGCTTGGAGCTTCGTTACTTCGAACGTACTAAAAACCCCTAGTTAATTATGCATACTTTGGAAAACCTAGGAAATTAAGGAGAACGTGCATAGAATTCCGTAAGAATCGTCCTATTTTCTACCTCTAGTAGATGGATCGTGGATGTTGTTCACCGGACCCTATAGGCTTTTATTTTTCCATCGTTCTCAGTATAGAGGACTTCACAAAAGTTTCGAAATTTTGTGAGAACTTTTGAAGGCCACGAAGGTGAGGGAATTTTGTGGGAAGATAGACGGAAGTATGCTGGTGCCAGGTAGTGCCAGGTGTGTTGCAATTAAGCTACCTATTTGGTCGCATCATGTGCCTGCGTTAGGAATCATAGTTGGTAATTAATGGTCGCTAGGAAAACTACGTGACTTTTTAATGACTAAGGCAATCACTTGTAGTCCCTGCCAACACTCTGGATTTTTGTGGTTTGAAAGGTAAATAACTTTCCAGTGTTCTTTAGCTTTCGCCAGTTGGTCTTCGCAATCATGCAAAATTTCGTAGAATGTTCCTGTCATTGTTTTTGGAAGAGGGTTTCCCTGGGAACCAAGAAGTGAAACGAGTCCCTTGTCGGTTCTTTTATTTTGGGTCGTATCGATTGTGTAGCGTAAGCAAGAGTAGTGTGTTTTTCTTGACCTCTCTTCGGGCTTTCTTTTGACACTAAATTTGTCTCCCATCGGTATTGGCCATATCTGGTGTCGTCAGTACGGCCTCTTTTTAATGGGCGCTTCGAATTGTGCTCGCAATTAGAATGAGAATAGGCGAACTCACTCTTGAGTTCCGCGTCAATGCATAATGCAGCTGGGGTTGTAAAAGAGGTGCAGCAAAGCTGTGGGATTTTTTCTGCTGTTGGCTATTCATCGCTCCCTTGGAATGGAAATTCGAGCCTGTCTTTTCAGCCTAAAAGGCTGGGTTAATGAAGGGCATTAGAAAGAAAGGGAAATTAAAAGTAATCCTGGTAGACTATTTGCATGGCTTTATTGCAGCTAGGTTATAGACATTTCCCAGAAACCATGTACAGAGAAAGGGGACTTTTCAGCTTGCTTTCAGGTATAATCTACCATGCCCAGAGCATTATTGCAAGACGTCAGGGTTTTACACGCAATGTGGTCATTTCCATCTTCTTGCACAGTTGGATAACAGCAAGAAGTTTGTATGGCGAATTCAAACAGGGAAAATACACTCGGGTTTACCCACCTCAGAATTCACCCTTAAAAAATTTTTACAATTTAGGTTTAATTATTATTATTTTTTCCTTAAAAAAGTAACAAAAAAAAACATGACGAATAGTGTTCCGAACTCGTTTGAGGGTGTTTAGATATAGATCTGACTTCCTGCTCTCAGCCTGTTAGTATCTGTGAGCCTTTTGTGTTTGCCTATAGTCGAGATTATTTACGCAGTTTTCCTGTGAACTGCCCCTGAATGTTTGCTGTAACGTGGCAGGATCAGTGCCGTTGAAGATCATGGGCGTCGATAGGTGATGGTCAGTGGTGCCAAAATAGTCGTAACCGAGTCACGTGACTGCGGGTTAGAGGGCGGTCTTGGGCTTCGAACTATAGTGCATTTAGACACTGGTTTTGTAACTCAATCAAAACTTTGGTCTTGTACGTACGACGCTTCCCTGTGTCTTGTCGGTCCCAAGTTTGCCGGACCAGAGGTAGAAAAAGAACGAAGGAAGAACCGGCTTGAAACCGCTGATTGTTGAAAACTGACCTCCCTCCTATGAACAAGTTCGTTCACCTGCGCGAAGGAAATACCGTCACGGAGCCTGCAAGTCTTGACTGGAAAGCCTCGAATAGTGCCTCGCTCTCTGTTTACCGTATGCGTAGTTCGCGAAAGAGTTGAAGAGGCAAAACATAAAAGGATTACATTTCTGCAGATGTTTAAACTTTGCACGAAGCAAAAATAGCTCTATACTTCAGAAGGAAAGAAAGAAAAACTGTTGGTATTTAAAGCGTAGAACGAGGTTGTACAGAAGCAGGGAAACTGAGCGTGTGAAATGCAAAATGCTGCACTATGGCTCGTTCCACTTGTTATGACCAAGTCCCGTTAGTTTGTTAGGGGTCGAGCGTCGAGAACAAGTATCGAACGTGAGAAAGCGTGCAAAGCTCATCGACTGGAGGACAGAATTGGTTAATAGTCGAGAGCATTGGCAAGGAAATTGGTTTAGCTGGAAAATATGTCACAGGGGTCATAAAAGCGGATCTACGTAATGTGTTGAATCAACAGTGAAAACCTACAGAAAGCGGACCAAAACGGTCTTGGTCAAGGGGTTTTGCTTGGTAAACAGCGATCGAATGTCGCTACCCTCCCCTGTCAAACGAACGCTTTTGACAAGACCATTAGATATTACGGTCGAGGGGACTTTTGATTCATTTACTATGCTTAAGCTCCCGTGATCTGCCTCTACTACCCCGAGAGGCCTCTTTTGACCGTCAAACGCTCCGAAAGGATAGGAATAATAGTTGGAGAGACCCAGAATCGTACATACACCGATTTACAATTGAAGACCGTGGCTTTTGTCGGCCAACGACGGTCTTTGGGCTAGAAATGGGGGAGACATTTAGCGACCCGTAACTCGTTATGTATCGGGTGCTTTTGTTATGAAAAAGTCAAGGCATAAGGGGGGAGTTGTATGAGCAGATAAAATCCTTTCTGCTTTTGATCCCGCTAGTTTAGGCTGTTTGGATTGCGAACGATTCAAGGGACCATACGAAAGCAATGGGAAAACTGGGGTCGTTTCCTCGTTTGCGTATGGGCACATGGACGTTTATTGAAAGTGCTCGAGCGCGTTCAACGGTGATCTCGTCAGAAACGAGGAAAGAGAAAGAAAGAATGGTATTAGTCGAGGTTTTACAATGAGTCTACGGCTGCAGCGCAAACCGCTTGCCGTGATTGGGAGCACGAGGCTTATGGGCCTGCAAATAGGCTACTTAACGAAATGCGTATCGACCGTAACTCGGTGGAAGTTAGCTGTTTATTTTTTATGGATCAGCTCCCTTTCGGCTGGAAAGTGTAAGCAAATGCGGCCTGATGTCGGCAGGCTATGCATTTTGGAATACAAGGATTGTTTTTTTTCTGTCGTTGAAAGGTGGCGCAGAAACTTTACGAAACGTGTGGGAAAGGTACAGATAATGAAAGAAAATGGGAAGGTACCTTCTCCATGGTCATTCACCTTTTCCCTCCGCTTTGGAGGTTCAGATGATTGTTACTCACATGACTATAGCACACGTGGACAAAAGCGACTTCCCTAGAAGACCATCAAGCGTGAATGAAGAGTTGACCCAAATGCTTCTCTTGCTCATGAGTTTTCCACTAAAACACTCGCGTTAAATAGCATCTTTAATGAGTTGAGGCGGTTTCTCTTCTTCGTTAAACACAGTCGCCTCACGCAACATAAGAAACCTTTGTTTGAATGCAACGATTATTGCTCAATGGCGATTGTGACTCTTTGAAAAGACCCCGGGACTATTTAGAAGTCAAATTTGGTGAAAAAGACAGATCCGCATGATACCCTAGAGAGGTTGGCCAAGGCGGCGGTTTCTGGTGGTGAGTAGAAGTTGATTTGGAAGATGCTGCTCCACGTCGTGCTCGCTTATTCGCTGTTGTAAGGGCGAGGTACCGTAAATGCCCTACGGAGTCAACAAAACCTATTGTGGTGTATAAGCTTGGTGCGGGATTATATTTAAACACGTATGTTATTGGTGTTCTTCGAATGTCGTTTCCAGGCCTTTTCGAGGGGTAAAAATATTGGAAGAATGTTTTCGACAGAGAGGAATTAGAAGGCTTATGCTAATGCGGCTAGCGTGACAGTGATATGGTGGGTGGGTTTATGCGACCGGCATTAATTCTGTTGTTCACACAAAATACTATCGATGGATATAAAAGATGATGTATGCGGTTTGGGGGAACTTCAAAAACGAGAAAGGGAGAAATAGGCATCGCGACAAAGTCAAAAGTGTACTATAGATTGAAGCTTGTCTGGCTATTATGTGCATGTCTTGGTACAATTTTAGAAAATTGCAAATCAAATCTTTATTATACAAAAATATGTATTCTTGCTGCTTCAGCATTTAGAAGCGTGCATGAATGGCATTGTAAATAACTCACTGCTGTCGGTGGCTGTGAGCTCATAGCTATTATTTGCATATTTAAACAAATATGGAGAGAAAAAGCTTCTTGTGTTGTATTCATGACATTATTCATTTTTTTTCTTTCAATTTCCAGCCCCACCAGACTGCAAAGCCGGGTATTTCACGTGCGGTCAATTTGTTAAGAATCATACATATTGCTTACCTCCAAACCAGAGATGTGATAAACACGTGGATTGCGTGGATGGTACTGATGAAGCCGATTGTGGTAAGTTGTGTGCTCTGAACCCAGTTTTCAGCGTACAGCGTAGGAAATTTAAGAGAAAAAAAAACTATATATACAATCCTAGCACATATTTTTGGAGAATACAGGGGGTAAATGTACGGAAGAGAATTTGGGTTCTCCGGAACTAGGAAGGGCGCGGTTCGTAATGAGTTAGGTAGTGGTTACCTGTAACACCAAAGTACAAAGTTACTTTCAGGAATCATGTGACTCTTTGTACTAAGGGAATGTTATTTGCTTTTATTGTGTGGTAGGGCGGCCTTGTTACCCCTCCATCTTCCGTGTCTTTGCATCATATATTTAGATTCATAATTTTGCAAAGTCATCGGCGAAATTTCTTCTGGCATGTTCTTAACAAACATCCCAAAGTGCATCACATTATTTCGGGGTTTGGCTCTCATCATGAATGGATTGAGTACGTACACCATCTGTACATGCACATTTAGCTTGCTCGCTCCTGTCAAACTTACTTCCGCTAACGGTCCCTCGTTTTCAATGTGGTTTTTAGCGAAGAGGGGGAGGTACAAATAACGAGCACCTTAATAAAGAGACGCGAAAACTGCGTTTTGAAAACAGAAACATGAACCTGCATAGGATATTTGAAATAATGATTACATAATTTATTTTTGCTCACGCCTGCATCCACAGCATTCCGGTTTTGTAAATCTGTTAGTCGTGCAGGCAAAAGTACAATTGAAAGAAAACTTAAAACCCCCTTCACCGGTTGAACGGCAGAAAAGGAACGCACCCAATATAATCAAGCTTTTTGGGATCAGTCGTTGTGCACCTACAAAGTTTTTGTCATGCAAAATTAATTTAAAAATAGTTTCCTTTTGTTGGAGAAAAGTGTTGTTTTTCACCCCTTTTGCGACTGAAAGGGATGTTTATCTGAATATCTAACTTGTTTTTGCGGACGCTTTATTTTCTACTTTTCTCTTTGCACAGTTTATCGAACTTGCCTAGGGGAGGACTTTAAATGCGCCTCAGGGCTGTGTCTTCCGTCTGAAAAAAAATGCAATGGATTCTCAGACTGTCGAAATGCAGAGGACGAGCGTGATTGTCCCAACAATGGTACAGTCTGTCAATTAGACCAACTTCGCTGTACTGACGGCAAAGCCTGCTATGAACAAAGCCAAAAATGCGATCATAGAGCTGATTGTGATGATGGAAGCGACGAACTGAGTTGCAGTACGTATACGAGATTTTGATTTCCTAGTATTTTCCTTCCTCCAAGTTTCCTGTTTACTATGAGCACGGTTGGTTGTTCCCACCTGACACACTAGCAGGGGTTGGGTGGCTTCCTTTTCCAGAAGTAACGGGAAAGCAGCACTTAATGAGATAATTTTTATGCAGGTTTTCCATCGTGCCACACGGGCCAGTTTCGGTGCGACAACGGCTTGTGCGTTCCTCTACGCTGGCATTGCGATGGCTATGCAGATTGCGCGGACAAATCCGATGAAAAAAATTGCACATTACTTGGATGTCCAGACAATAAATTCCTGTGCCCAGCCGGCTCGCCTACAGGAGCTCCTAAATGCATCGAACGGTCTAAGCTCTGCGACCAACATCCAGATTGCTCGGACGGAGCAGATGAACAAGTTGTTTGCTGTAAGTTGAGAATGACTTGTTTTTATTGCACTCCGCTAGGGTCCTTCTCTTTCGTAAACATATTATGTAGTCCTAAACATGGGTCTCCTCCCTATAATTTTCCGGGTATTACCATTGTACCAAAGCAAGTTTACATATATCAACTTAACCCTAGGCTATTACTGAAAGATACATTCAACCGTAAGCAGAGTTGCTGCTGATCTTTGGGTCTCAAAGCTGTATACTTTCGCTTGTCAATTTCATATGGCCGAGCTTGGAGATGTTATTTAGCTAATCATTCCTTTTTTTCTATAGCGAGAGCAAAGTGTTCAAGTTTGGGCTGCGATTATCAATGCAGAGCTTCACCTGACGGCGGAATTTGCATTTGCGCTGGAGGTCAATCGCTGGGGTCTAATAACCGGACTTGTATAGGTAAAGAAGTGTATTTCGCTGCAAGCAGTCTTGCAATAAAAGAATGTTTCTAATGATTGCGGTTCCTTCACAGATCGCGACGAATGCCAGGAGTGGGGTTTTTGCGACCAAGTATGCACCAACACGCCAGGCAGTTACAAGTGTTCTTGCAAAGACGGCTACACCTCTTTAGAAGATGGACGTTGTCAGGCTCCCAACGGTTCCGGGTTTCGTCTCATTTTCACTCATCACCAGCAGGTTGTTCGCATGGACGCTGAGGGGAATAATGTCGAAGTCATGACCAATGCGACCAGCGCTTCCGGCTTGGACTACCATCTCAAGCTCGGCAAGCTCTTTTGGTCCGACGTGGACACCAAAATGGTGTATTCCATGCTCTTGGATCCCGTCGTCCCTCGAGCTTCGTCAGGCTCTTTACTGCGCGCTGCTCGATCGAGCAGCGGAGACATTACGGTTCCTACAGCCTGGTCACCAGTAGCCTTAGCTGTGGATTGGGTGGGCCATAAGTTATACGTCGCGGATGCATTGGGTCAGAAAATCGACGTCTTTGAGCTGGATGGAAGGCATCACGCGATCGTTATAAGCAATAACATGTCCGAACCCACCGATATTGCCTTGGATCCCACCGTGGGGTAAGACTCTTGCCCAACAATAATCATTTGAGCAGAAAGTTTTAACCTAGCGTTACTAATCACTTTGATTGCCTGATTTTTATGATCACTGCAGGTTAATGTTCGTTTCGGAGAGCAGCAGACTCTTCCGCGCGGACATGGACGGCCTTCGCATGCGGGATTTAGTTAAGGATTCCGTTTATAAAGCTACGGGTCTTGCGGTCGACTTGCCTACCAAACGCATCTTTTGGTGCGACTCCTTATTGGATTACATTGAGACAGTAGATTATGAGGGCAAACATCGGTTCCCTGTTGTGCGAGGTAAGACAGTTATTGTCTCATTAATGAGATTTTTTTAATTGAACTGGACTCATATTTTTTCCCTTATGTAAATATATAGGAGCTACGGCTGTACCAGCTCCTGCTCGTCTTACCGTCTGGGAGAAATCCGTGTTTTGGACAGACGGCACGAAGCAAGGCGTGGTGTCAGTGGAGAAATTCAAACCGGACACCACCGTGCATACGGTTTACCGGATGCGAAACGTGACCAAAGAGCCCAAAGCTATCCGTGGCGTCCATCCTTTACTCCAACCCACGGGTAATGCGTCCCTCCGTTTATTTTTGCGTAGTAAAAAGTTAACATAATTGAAAATAAATATAGTTGCCAATCCGTGTGGGGCTAATAATGGCGGATGTCGTCATTTGTGTATCATTTCGCAACGCTCAGAAGGAGCGGGTTTGGGTTACCGATGCGCCTGCGACGTTGGGAATAGATTGAAACCCGACCAAATGGATTGCGAACGTAAGTAATCTTGGATCCGTTTGTCTCTCTCAATACGAGATTTTAATACATGGGAGTATACTAGTATGCGAGTATTAATACATTTCTTTCGTGTTTTTTTTTTCTAGCGGTGGAGGAGTTTCTTATGTACTCCCAACAAAAATTTATTAAGGGACGTGTCATGTTGCCGGTCTCGGAAGGCTTTGACGATGCCATAGCTCCTATCGTTTCGCGGACAGCTCGTTTCGTCGGGCTCGACTTTGACTCACACGAAAACTATATCTACTACTCGGACGTCATCCTGGATGTGATCTATCGTATCAAGAGAAATGGCACCCACAGGGAAAACGTCCTCGCGTCTCAGAATGAAGGTGTGGAAGGCTTAGCCATGGACTGGGTGTCGAAAAACTTGTATTACATTGACAGCAGAAAAGGCACACTTAATGTCCTGTATACCCGGAATTCAACCTACCGACGCACGTTGCTGAAGAATTTGAAACGTCCACGCGCTATTGTGGTTCACCCTAACAAAGGGTAAGGAAAGACATCATTCCCTTAAGAGATTAATAGTGTTCCCATTGCATGCTTGGAATTTTATAGGTACATTTTCTATTCGGAATGGGACCGGCCAGCCAATATTTCGCGCGCCTTTTTAGACGGATCTAATCTGTTCGTCTTCAAGAACATTTTACTGGGGTGGCCTAATGGCTTGTCGGTAGACTTTACGGCAGATCGTTTGTATTGGTGCGATGCATTGCTCGACCATATCCAGCATTCCACTTTGGATGGCACTGATGTGAAAACAATTAGCACGAAACTTATTAGACATCCATTTTCATTGGTTATCTACAAAGGTAAGATTTTATTTTGTATCTTTCTGTACTCATAAAAACAATTGACAGTCTTTCCTCCTTCTAGAATCCTAATAAGTTACTCATAATAAAATATATATGTATTTGTTGCTTAGATTTACTTTACATTACGGATTGGAGGATTGATGGGATCATTCGCATGAATAAAACCACTGGCGAGGGTGAAAAGCCCATTATCCAAGTTCAAGAAAATAACCGGTTATATGGCATTAAAGTCTACGCCAAAGATAATCAAAACATAGTGGCGTTGCACCCTTGCGCCGTCAATAATAATGGCTGCGAGAAATTCTGTTTCGCTTCGCCATCTAACACGTCAGTTTCGGGGCTCGTCGCTCACTGCGGATGCCCATATGGAGAAAAAGTGGATGCCGGAGGAAAGAAATGTATCTTGGACCCAGGTGCTGAACCACCGGTGCAAGCTTGTCCGAACGCTTGGGACTTTACCTGTCAGAATCAAAGATGCATTCCTAAAACTTGGGTATGCGATGGAGAAGATGATTGCTTGGATAACTCAGACGAATTGCAAAATTGCACCAGTAAGCCTTGAACTTAAATTGATTACGGCTCTTTTAATAGCCAATGTTTTCCTCTCCCTCAGAACCTACGTGTTCCAGCGACGAATTTCAGTGTACTACCGGTCGTTGTATTCCCTCGTCTTTCAAGTGCGATAGTGATAATGATTGCGGAGATTCTTCGGATGAAATTGGTTGCGTCAATGTGACCTGCGACGCCACCCAGTTTACCTGTGACAACGGTCGCTGCATTCCTCCCACATGGAAATGTGATGTGAGTGTTAAGTCTTATTTCACTATGAAATTATCTCGCAACTGTAGCAAAAGCACTTACATCGCATTGTGAAGTACTCTAAAGCTGGATAGAGCGAAATAGGTTGTTCGTGTACTTTTTTTTTTGTTCTTAAGTCTTGGGGGGAGATTTGGTACCGAAAGGCAGTAGTGGAATTTGTTTCTTTTTTCCATTTCTTTGATAGTGCTTGGGTTACAAGGAGCTTTGTACAATGTTTTCAATTTATAGTCCGAGAACGATTGCGGTGACGGTTCCGACGAAGGTGACTTCTGCGCGGAAAGGACTTGCGCATATTTCCAGTTCACTTGCCCACGATCCGGTCATTGCATCCCCCAATCATGGGTTTGCGGTAAGAAGTTTTATTGATCTTTTTCTTTTTCTATTAACTCGAAAATTTAATCTTCCACTTTTTTTTGCCTCTTAAAGACGGTGACAACGACTGCTTCGATAACAAGGACGAAGAAGGGTGTCCACCGATCACGTGCTCGGCTCAGCAACTGAAGTGTGCGTCTTTAAAGCAATGCATCCACGAGTCCTACAAGTGCGATGGCATTCCGGATTGCGACGATGGTTCAGATGAAGTAGGCTGTCCGTCCTTAGCACCTGATCAATGTAACGAGGAAAAACAGTTCCACTGCAAAAGATCGGGTCTTTGCATTCCCAAATCATGGTACTGCGATGGCACACAAGTAAAACCACGTCAATTAAAGAGTTTACATTTCATTACTATCCGTTTGGTAAAGGACTGCGAAGATGGATCGGATGAACCAACCACCTGCGGCGATGTCAATTGCGGCAATGATTTTTTCAAATGCAACAACTCTCGTTGTGTCTTGAAAACTTGGGTCTGCAACGGCGAGGATGATTGCGGTGATAACTCTGACGAAGACGAGCGTCATGCCTGCACAAAAGCTTTTTCGGTGTGTCCTTCAGGGCAGTGGCAATGTCCTAGGTCTCCGGAAGTATGCATTAACATAACTTCCGTTTGCGATGGACATAGGGATTGCCCGATGGGAAATGACGAAGGTCCAGGATGCGATTTTAATCAGTGTGCAGAACAAAATCTTACCTGCTCGAACGGGTGTAAGCAAACGCCTACGGTACGTACATTTCGTGGGAAACTTAATGTGAAAACTTTGCTTAAAACGCCTCTTTTTTATGTTTAAATAGAGACCGATGTGTTTATGCCCAGAGGGACTAACTCTACGGGAAAACGACGCCCGAGTCTGCGTCGATGTAGATGAATGCTCCATTCCAGGAACCTGTTCCCAGAATTGCACGAATCAGAAAGGCTCGTACTTATGTTCGTGTGCTAATGGATATCAGTTGGGAGAAAACAAACGATCTTGCAAAGCAATTGACGACACGCGAGCGTTCCTAGTTATTTCCAACCGTCGCTCGCTGCTGGTTTCGGACTTGGAAGAAAAATCGGTCGAGCGCATTCCCGTAGATGTTGAAAACGTCGTAGCTCTCGCGTCGGATATGAATAACAATATAATCTATTGGTCGGATATGAAAACGAAGAAAATCTTGCGAAAGGAAAAGCTTGGGTCCCCCGTAGAAATCGTGGCCAGCGGAATTGACGTAGTCGAAGGCTTGGCGTTGGATTGGATTGCAGGCAATTTGTATTGGGTAGACTCCAAATTGAATGTTATCGAAGTCGCCCGCGAGAACGGAACCTCCCGGCTGGTTCTATTGTCGAAAGACATTAATCAGCCCCGAGGATTGGCATTAGATCCCACTCCAGGTTCGCTGTATATGTTCTGGACAGATTGGGGCGAGAACCCTCGTATTGAACGCGTCAACTTGGACGGTACCAACCGAACTGTCATCATCAACAGCAAGATTTACTGGCCCAACGGGTTAACTTTGGATTTGCCCACCAAACGCGTTTATTTCGCGGACTCCAAGGTGGATTACATCGACTACTGCAACTACGACGGTACCGGGCGACAGCAAGTCTTGTCGGGTAGCCATTACTTACTTCATCCTCATTCCATCGCCGTCTTTGAAGACCAAGTTTATTGGACGGACCGACAATTAAACCGTGTTCTGACAGCGTACAAATACCATGGAACGAACCAGTCAGTGGTGTCGCACTTGGTCTCCCAACCTTTAAGTATCTTAGTGCATCATCCTGTCTTGCAGCCCATGACAGACAACCCTTGCGCCAATGCTACGTGCGCGCATTTATGCCTGCAGTCGGCTGCTGAAAGTGTTGGTTATGTATGCAGATGCCGGTCGGGCTATCGACTTATGCCTTCCGGAACTTGCCAAGAAGAAGACACGCCTTACTTAATTTTAATCAAGGGCAGTCAAATGGTTGATTTGAGCTTGATGTCTGGCGAAAGTTCCGCAGGGCGATTGATTCCTGTCGTTGAAATCGCCCATGGCAAGAACGTCGAGTATGACCGAAAAGCAGAACAACTGTATTGGATCGAAACGCTCGAAAATGACCAAGACAATGTAAGGCTTGACTGCTTGTAAGATTAGTCCCTCTAACTGTTCTTATTTCTTCTTTGTTTGGTTGTAAAGGGTACACTCTTCAAGATGAACCTGGGAGGCGGGAACCGCAGTTCTTTCTTCAACGAATTAGACACTGGTTTAGTTGGGGCGCCCTTTACCATGGCGTTTGATTGGGTAGGCCGCAATTTGTACCTGGGCAACAAGAAAGCTTCCAACATTGAACTGGTTAAAGTGGATGGAAAAGTTAAGCATCGTGCTGTCTTGCTATCCAACGATGGTACTAATACATCAGTTGCTAATCCCATAAGTATCTGTTTGGATCCAAGCGAAGGGTAAGCATCAGTTTCTATTAGTTTTACTTAACATGTATTAAAGTTAAGAAGTTTTAAAGTGGCTAATGTTGGGGTGTTGATTATAGGAAGTTGTTTTGGTTGGATGAAGGTGGCGCTGGGGTTCCGTCGAAATTGGCATCGATGAATATGGACGGCACAAATTCCAAGATGCTCGTTGCAGACGTTTTAAAACCGCTGGCTTTGACAATTGATTTGAGTAGCAAAATGCTCTACTGGAGCACCTGGAATGAAGCCGAAATTTGGACGAGTGATTTAGAAGGCATGCATGTGCGTAAATTGCTATCAGAAGCGAGTGGGATTGGCAAACCGGTTTCGCTCGCTGCTCTGGATTCTCGCTTGTATTATCTGGATACCGTATACGAAGAAGTGGCCCGCGTTGACCTACCAAGTGGTGAAAACAAATTGGTCTTAATAAATAACCAGCCAGATCTGAAGACCTTCAAACTGTACCACAAAAGACCAGGTACGGGTTTTTAAAATTTACTTTTAATTTTTCATTTAATATCTACGTATTTTGTTTATAGTTCTAGATAATCACCCTTGTTTGATTAACAACGGTGGCTGCGAGCATATTTGCATCCCAAAAGCAGAAAACACACGAGTTTGTCGCTGTTCTGTAGGCCATAAGAAGGATGGGGAATCGCGTTGCTTGCCGTACAAATCCTTTGCCGTAGTTTCACAATTAAGTCTGGCTCGCGGATATTCCTTAGACGATTCCTCCGAAGCCATGATCCCCATTAGTGGCTCAGGTAATTTGTTTAAAGAATAGCGAAAGAATCAAAAAGTTTAGTCCAATAAAACTTTTTTTTATTCTAGGACACAACATTCTACACATTGATGTACACGTGGCGGACAGCTGGATTTACTGGACCGAATTCAACAAAGACAAACCCAACGGTATTTACCGCATTCGTCCCAACGGCTCGGATTTAACCCCGGTCATAACGGATGGAATTGGTTCCAATGGAATTAGAGGATTAGCCATCGATTGGGTGGCTGGAAACCTATATTTCACCAATGTTTTCCCTCACGAAACGTATATCGAAGTGTGCACGTTGAATGGGTCTAATCGAATGGATCTTTACCGTACTTCCAAGGAATCTCCTCGAGAGTTAGCAGTCAACCCTGTCAAGCGGTAAGTTAATGGACTTGCTACATTTTTAGCGATGCCACTTATAAACTGTGTTTCTTTTTGTTTGTAGTTATTTGTATTGGATCGATAACGGGCAGTTCCCTGTCATTGGAAAAGCTTTGTTGGACGGATCACAGTTTACGCCATTAGTAACTTCCGGCATAAGTGTTCCTCGTGATTTAACGGTTGATATGCTCACCCACGACGTGTACTGGGTCGACTCCCGACAAGACTCAATTCAAAAGATTTCCTACTCGGGCGGCAGTCGTCAGTTAATCCGTCGTAACTTGCCGAACCCAATGGGCTTGGCTTTGGTGCGTTCCAATGTTTATTGGGTTGATCGCAATTTGGGAACGCTGTTCAAGGCTTCTAAACTGCCAGGCAATACCTCACTACCCGAGAAGGTCAAGTCAGGCTTGGCAAATCTGCGGGATGTGGCTATTTTTGACGTAACCAACCAACCGAACGCCGAAAGTCCTTGCTCACGGTCGGCCAACGAGGGATGTGAACAGCTGTGCTTTGCCTACCCCCCTGAAGCATCCAATATCTCGCCGTTAGGTTTTGCCTGTAAATGCGCGACAGGCGTTTTGGAAGAAAATAATCGTACTTGCCGTGCACCCAAAGAATATCTCGTTTTCGCAACGCGTACGGAAATCCGTAGTGCACCTTTGGACCCCAAGATCATGTCTGCGCCTTTCCCACCTGTGGTAATTTTTTAAAAATACTTCATGAGTTTATTAAGGATATTTTTTAGTAATTTATTTAATTTTGAATTAATTATTGAAATATTTGTACTAATTTTGTAATTAATCGCATCTATATGTAGATCAATCTGACGAATGTGGTGGGCCTTGACTTCGATTACGCAGAAAACAGGTTAATTTTCACACAAATACGCCCCGATGCTCGCATTGCCTTTATGTCTGGCACAACCCCTTCTGGAAGTAATGTCACGCTGATCAAAAACGGAACCATTAATCCTGAAGGCGTTGCGTACGACTGGACGCACAAGAAAGTTTATTGGACAGACTCGACAAATAACTCCATTTATTCTATGAATCTGGACGGATCCCAAAAAGTCAACATTGCTAAAGTTGATCGACCGCGTGCAATTGTTGTACATCCTTGCAAGGGGTAAGCTTTTTGTTACTCCAGAGCACATTACTGGCGCATTTTTGATACTACGTCGAAAAAATAATAGGTCTCGGAAGTAATGTTCGAAAGCAATACTAAAAACGGTTTTCTTGAAATAGATTAATGTTCTTCACGGATTGGGGACGGTTTGGACCCAATGGCAAAATCTTCCGCGCGACTATGGCCGGCACATTGAAAACCGCGATCGTTTCCACGGATTTAACGCAGCCTTCGGGTCTAGCTATCGATTACGATGAAGATATGCTGTACTGGACCGACGCAGTGCGCGAAAAGATTGAACGTTCCGATTTTAACGGCTCAAGACGTGAAGTTTTGATTACGGCTACGATTTATCCCTTCGCTATTACTGTCCATGGGAACTACATGTATTGGACCGATTTGCAGCTACGAGGCTTGTACCGCGCCAATAAACACACGGGCGCTAATATGCAAGAAGTGGTACGTCGCTTGGAAGATTCGCCACGGGATTTGCAAGTTTACTCGCCTGATCGCCAGCTTTGCCAATTCAACCCTTGTACTTTCAATAATGGTGGTTGCGCGGATTCTTGCCACCCAGGCTTGAACGGAACGGCGGAGTGCAAGTGCAATGAAACTGCCAAACTGGTCAACGACAACCGGATGTGCGTATCGCGTAATTATACATGTGAAGGCAATAAGTTCTACTGTGGTAACGGAAAATGCATTTCTCGTCTGTGGGCCTGTGGTAAGTTATCAAACCACATTTTTTTTCAAGTTCATTTTCTCATAATTTTTCTTTTTTCATGCTCTCAGACGGTGACGATGACTGTGGCGATAATACCGACGAAGATACCTACTATTGTTCTTTCCACACCTGCGGACCTATTGAATTTCGATGCGGAAATGGACGTTGTATCTTTAAATCCTGGAAATGCGGTACATTGTCTCTTCTACAGTTGTTAGAATTCGGAATATATTTTTTTTTTCTGAAGATCATGAAAACGATTGCGGCGATGGTAGCGACGAGCAAGGATGTACTTACCCCAAGTGTGCTGAAGGAGAATTTACTTGCGCTAATCAACGTTGTATCAGCATGGCACAGGTATTGATATTTGACCGTTTTAATATCGGATAAGATATAGTGTTACATAACTTCAGGTCTGTAACGGAGTCAATGATTGCAAAGACGGTAACACCACCGACGAATCCCATGAACTGTGCCCACGCAACAATACGTGCCCAACGGGGCACCACAAATGCAAAAACACCAACATTTGTGTGGAATCCTATTGGCTATGTGGTAAGTTTTTTCCATTTCCAGTCCGTTAGCTGTCGTAACCTTTGAGCCCCTTTTGTTCTCTTGATCGTTGCTTGACGTAACTTTCCTTTGTTTGGTAGATGGAGATAATGACTGTGGAGATAATTCAGACGAAAGTGATGAAGCTTGCTCTCAAAGATCATGCCCCGCCAATTCGTTCAGGTAATTCAAATAATTTGGCAACCCACACACGTGGGTTTAATTTTGAACGTATTCTCGCAGGTGTCCCAATAATCGTTGTATTCCGGCAACTTGGTACTGCGATGGCGATGATGATTGTGGGAATGGAGCGGACGAACCGCCAGGGTATTGTAAATCGGAAGGTCGAACGTGTTTTGGAGATCTTTTCACATGCGATAACGGAAATTGTGTGCCAAGGATTTATTTATGCGATGGTGACAACGATTGTCTTGATAATTCCGATGAAGACGCACGTCATCAATGTGGTAAGTGGTCCTTTCTTTTTCTTCGCTTTCGTAACCTTTGGATTCGTGTGAAATTGAAAGTTCTGCTTACACCTTGGGAAATGCTTTGCTGGTTCTCAAAGTGTAAAGAATTCGTTTAATTCTGTGATTGGCAAATAGGAAACCGGAAATGCGACGAGGAAACCGAATTCTCCTGTGCTTCCAATAAGCAATGGGGTAAAGCCGAATGCATTCCAAAGAAATGGGTTTGTGATGGAGACCCTGATTGCGTCGATGGAGCGGACGAAAACTCGACTGCCTTGCATTGCGCTGAACGTTCTTCTTGTTCTGCTGAGCAGTTTACGTGCGGAAATGGTCGTTGTATTATGACGTCTTGGAAATGCGGTATGTTAATTTCACGCTCTATTTTTACATTCTGCAAGCCTTTGAAGTACATTGTGTGCTTTCTTTTTCACAGATCATGATAATGACTGCGGAGACGGCTCGGATGAAGGGGTTGAATGCAATGGAAAATACCGGGCGTGCTCTGATACGGAATTTGTTTGCCAAAATGCCAAGTGCGTCAGCAAGACTTACCGGTGTGATGGAGAAAACGATTGTGGTGACGGATCCGATGAGTTCAATTGCAGTAAGTGGAATACGAACTGCTTGAAGTTGTTTTTAAAGCGTTAGATAAGTTACTTAACGTATTTATGCTTTTTAGCTTCAAGTAAAGAACCTCCCAAGTGTCCACCAGGGCAGTTTAAATGCAATAATAGCGAATGTATTGACGAAAAGCTGGTTTGCAACAAAGTATCGGACTGCAAAGACGACAGTGATGAATCTTTGCATTGCGGTGTCAACGAATGCTTGCACGTCCAGCAAAACCAATGTGGCCAGAACTGCGTTGACAAACTCATAGGCTACGAATGTACCTGCAACCCAGGCTACAAGTAAAAATTAACCAAAGGGTCCTAAGTTCAAGTCCTTAAAGAATGCTTTGACTAGGCTGATGGCGGATGGTAAAGCCTGCATGGACGTCGACGAGTGTGTTGAAAACCCTGGCATGTGCTCACAGTATTGCTTAAATACTCCGGGTTCGTATTACTGCAAATGTAACGACACTTACTACGAAAGAGCAGCAAACGAACATTCTTGCAAGCGAAAGGATGATATTCAACCTTGGCTGATCTTTACTAACAAATACTACATCCGCAATTTGTCCATCGATGCGAAGGAGTACAGTGTACCTCATCAGGAGCTCCGCAACGTCGTGGCTGTTGACTTTGACTACGTGGAAGAACGCCTGTACTACGCTGATGTGAGCGCCAAGATCATCTATCGTTCTTTCGTTAACGGCTCTGGAGAGCGGGAAATCGTTATCAAGCATGATTCGCTGGGCTTGGAAGGTTTAGCCGTTGAGTGGGTGTCCCGGAAACTTTACTGGCTGGATCGGCACTCTAAACACCTCGAAGTGGCCGAGTTAGACGGAACGAATAGGAAAACCTTGAAGGTAAGTCCTATTTTTTGTATTGAAAATTACAATAATAGCCTCTCTCTTTTGCTGGAATCACCGACGTATATTAATGTGTACCCGTTTTGTTCTTAATTTTGCCTTTTTTTATATTTTATACTGTATTTGCTTATTGTGCACTGTCCAGTTTTCAATTTTCCATTTTTCCATCCAACTCTTTCTAAAACCAATGAATATTTCTTATAGGCGGAAGGCATTTCGGATCCTCGTGCCATAGTGGTTCACCCGGGCAAAGGTTGGCTGTTTTTCACGTCCTGGCACTTACAAGCCTACATTGGACGTATTGGCTTAAACGGGGCCAATTTCACACGGCTATTTACCTGGGAAGACAACGTCGCTTGGCCTAATGCCTTGACCATTGACTATTTTACCGACAAGCTGTTCTGGGCCGATGCTCATTTGGATTATATCGCCCACTCGGACTTGGATGGCAAAAACAGACACACCGTGGTGAAAAACCCGTTGTTGGTTCCCCACGTTTTTGCGCTCTCCATTTTTGACGATACTCTTTTCTGGACCGACTGGAATCTCAAGGTATATTAATGATCTTTATCAAAGGGGCGAACTGGTTTAGCACCGTATTTGGTCAAATAGGGCATTAGCCGTGCTGATAAATGGAACGGTAGCAGCTACAGCGTGCTTCGCAATACCACACATCGACCATACGATTTGCATGTCTACCATCCCTTGCGGCAGTTGCCTTACCTAAACCCTTGCGGCGATAATAACGCAGGCTGTTCGAATCTGTGCCTCATTTCGCCTGGAAACGGGTCAGGTGTTGTGTCTTACACGTGCGCTTGTCCCAACCAGTTTTATTTGGACAAGGACATGCATACTTGCATTGCCAACTGCACCAAAGCTCAGCACAGGTGCGGCGGCGTTGACAACCGATGCATTCCAGCCTTTTGGAAGTAAGTTTGGCAGGCATGGCAGTAGCCTTTTTCTGACATGGGTGGATTTCGCTTTTTGCTTCTGTGTAGGTGTGACGGTGAGAAGGACTGCGCGGACGGATCGGATGAACCCAGTTCTTGCAGGAGACGGCTTTGCAAAGCTGGTCAGTTCCAGTGTAACAACACTCACTGCAGTGCTCCGACGACTCTCTGCGATGGGGTCAATGATTGCGGGGATAATTCAGATGAAGCCGACTGCGATATTCCTTGCCCCGAGCACGAGTTTAAATGCAATTCGACTGGGCGCTGCATCTTGGGCACGTGGAAGTGCGATGGAGATAATGACTGCCGAGATGGCTCGGATGAGGATCCCGCTATTTGTCGTAAGTGAAAATAGAACGCTCTAACTAAGTGAATAGGTTTAACAGCTGTGCTTTTCATAGACAACCGGGAATGCGATCCCGACACTGAATTTCCGTGCAAGAATGGCCGTTGTATTCAGAAATCCTGGGTCTGCGATGCCGACAATGACTGCGGAGATATGTCTGACGAGCCTGCCCATCAATGTCGTCAACGCAACTGCACGGCAGGTTGGGAACGTTGTCCTGGCTGGGCTAATTACCGATGTATACCGAAATGGCTCTTCTGTGACGGCAAAGATGACTGTCGCGATGGGTCGGATGAAAAACCGGAACATTGTCCTAAGTGCCATGAAACGGCCGAGTTCCAATGCAAAAATAACCGTTGTATACCGAAGTACGTCTGGTTTATACGCATGCTTCTTCAAGGGAATTCTTTCCTGTGTTTATATATTGATTTATTTTGACGAGTAGACGTTGGACTTGCGATTTTGAAAATGATTGCGCTGACGGTGACGACGAAGATGAAGCTTTATGTAAAGACGCGTACCGAGAGTGCTCATCTTCCGAATTCCGCTGCGGAGACGGCAAATGCATCCCTGGACGCTATCGTTGTGATCATGACACGGACTGCAAAGATGGCTCGGATGAGCTAAACTGCGAGGATTTTTCCTGCGCCAACAATACGTTTAAATGCAAGTCGGGCCATTGTATTGCCATGCACTTTCGCTGTGACGGCGAACGTGACTGTCATCTGGACGGGTCCGATGAGTTGGGCTGTCCTCCCCGGTACCCTGGTGGGCGATACTGCACGGCTGACAAGTTCGAATGTGCGAATCATCTCTGCGTGCGAGCGGAGGATCAGTGCGATGGTACCAACGACTGTGAGGATGGATCTGACGAAAGCGATTTGTTATGTCGTAAGTTTCGCACGTAAATTCGAAGATATTGGCAGCATTTCAATTCCGAATAATTTGTATAGGGAATGGTTGCAGTGACAAGGATCGCTTTCAGTGCGACAACCGAAAATGCATTTACCACTTCCAAGTTTGCGATGGCTTTGATAACTGTAGTGATGGCTCGGATGAGAACAATATCACGTTATGTACACCCGTTCTACGGCCCTGTGATTTCTCCAAGGAGTATGCTTGCGCCACTGGGCGCTGCATCCCTAAAGAGCAAGTGTGTAACTTGGCTGACGACTGCGGAGATTCTTCGGATGAACGCGGGTGTCGTAAGTGGAATTATTTCGTCTGTCCTAAAGTGTGACGGCTAATAAGTTGCATGGTATTATTGTTTTCTTGTTATTTAGATCGCGGACATTTCTGTAATTTAGCCGACAAGGGGGGATGCGAACATCAGTGTCACAATTTAACGGACGGGGGTTATATCTGTGCCTGTGAGCCTGGCTACATAATTTCAAAGGATAATCCCAAGATTTGTGAAGGTATAATTCTTTTTCCTGCAACAATTGGAGCGTTTCATTGATTATTCAAAATTGTAGATATTGACGAATGCGCTTCTTTTGGGCACAATTGCTCCCAAATTTGTAGCAACATCAAGGGAGGCTACGAGTGTACTTGCCACCCTGGGTTCGAGCCCATTGATCGTTCCTCGGGTGTTTGCTGGCCTATAATATCCACGCCTTTAGTGGTGCTGGTGGCGGATGGGGAAGAAATCGTTGCCCTGAACATGACTGCTCGTTCAGATAAGAAAGTAATACTCAACGAAACACGGATCCTGTCGCTAGATTTCGACCCCCGGACGCATATCGTATATTGGGTTGAAGCAGACACGTCTAGAAAAGGCATTCATCGTTCTTACATTCCAATACCCGGTTCGAATGTCGAAATCGGTCACGCTCAAAATCTGGCTATCTCAAGTACGTTCCACGTCAGGAAGTCAATCCTGGTCTCATTTCTGTTTTTGTTGCATTTGGAATAGTTGCTGAGAACAGCTCTCCTGTTGCCATGTCTTTGGATTGGGTGGCCGAAAACCTGTATTGGGTAGAATTGGAAACGGGACCAAAAAGCAATTCGGCCTCGAAAGGTCGAGCTCGCGTGGTGACTGCAAAAACGGACGGTCGTTACCGTCGTTCTGTTGTTAATAGCGGTCTTGAATACCCGACGTCCATTGCGGTAAATCCCATCACAGGATCACTCTTTTGGACGGATGCTGGATCCAACCCTCGAATTGAGTCGGCTTGGATGGACGGTTCGAAACGTAAAACGCTGGCCAGTGCCAAGATGGTCCAGCCTACTGGCCTTACCATTGATTTTGCTATGGGAAATACCTTGTACTGGGCAGACACCAAGCTAAATACCATTGAAAGCATGAAACCGGACGGTACCAACCGTGTAGTTGTTCTCGCAGGAGGTAAACTTGAATCAGAAAAAGAATTTGGATGTAGTTCAGATTCTTAATTTTCACTTCTGTCAATTGTGCTAGATTCGCTGGAGCATCCTGTGGCCTTAGAAGTGTATGAAAGCTTTCTGTTCTCAATATCAAGAGATAAGGGTGAACTTCGCCGTCATGACAAGTTCGGGAGGGGGGTGTCCGTGAAACTGGTGAAAGATATCACCACTCCAAGCAGCGTAAAAGGTAAGTGGTCCATCGTGTCAACCATCTCAAGTCCACTTTTGAACTCAAATCTTCACATCCTGTTTCCTTGCAGTATTTTCGGACTACAGATACAACACGTCGGTTCCCAATCCATGCCTGAACAGTCCTTGTACACACCTCTGCATGTTAATCCCTGGGGGATACCGCTGCGGTTGCCCGGATAATATCAACAACCAAGTTTCCTCAGAAGTCTCCTGTGATGTTGGTAAGCATTCGTTTTATGTTTAGGTTATTTATTTTTGATTTTGTGCTATTTCATGCGAGGCTTTTGTTTTTTACACAACCGGTTTACCTTGCGTTTTTTCCCCCAGCTCATGAACGTCCTCGGCCATTCCCCCAGCGTTGCCCTTGTCAGAATGGTGGAATGTGTATGGAAGGGCACGGGTCAGAAAGCGTTATGAGCTGTCAATGCCCGGAGAACTTTGAGGGTAGTTACTGCGAGACTTTGGTACAGCGACAACTTGTAGCTTCAGAGGGGGTGTCGACCGCCGCCATTCTCGTCCCGGTGCTACTTGTAGTATTGGTAATTGCTGCAGTCGCGGCAGTTTACGTCTTTTTCCGGCGAGGCGGACGCAAAGGTGCAGGGATCGGTTCATTAGGTTCCAGTCCTAGCGTATCATTCAGACAAGGAACGAACGTAGAATTTGGGCCCCCAGCTTTCGGAGGAGTGCCAGAAGGAGTGGTAAGGATTACGCTAGCATGAAAGTAGAAGTATAGTAAAAAAAAATGTTTTTGTTTTTCTTAAATTTAGTCTCCTTTGGTTTCGGGAGAGATAGCGGGAGAAACAGTCGCCAAAAACCGCGATTTTAGCAATCCAATGTTTGACGCCTTAGG
The DNA here is from genome assembly GCA_003724045.1 of Lepidurus arcticus. Lineage (NCBI taxonomy): Eukaryota > Metazoa > Arthropoda > Branchiopoda > Notostraca > Triopsidae > Lepidurus > Lepidurus arcticus. The sequence goes on from RJJA01000326.1 coordinate 57,447, forward strand.
CGGATCTAACGCCAAAGGCGGTATTTATGAGGTGTCGGGCGATACACTCAAACTGGGTGTATCGTCAGATGCGCCGTCACCAGCTTCAGCCGTCCTTGCACCGTCGAGTGTTGTTCACAAAGCTTCACCGCAAATTCACCTTAGACACCGTGATCTTGACCCCACCTCCATAGATACTGGAAAAGACACACAAGCTTTGGTGGAAGAAGACACGTCTACCTGCTGAACTAATCAAGAAAGATTCTCTTTTCTAAAAGGGGGAAACACGTTAGAAAACCTGGGGTAAGTTATATGTTTCGCGTTTGCATTGCAGTGAGCAATAGGAGTAAGAAATTGGTCCATTCCCATAGTCCTTAGTTAGGCTCGCCGACTGAACTAGGCTATAACGCAAATTTTCCTTTTTAATCTCCCGCAACCTATAATGTATAATTTCTTAAGTTATGCCTTTTTTCAAGCTTGGAACTTCAAAGCGCTGGTCGATTTCCACGTCGTGTATTCCCTACCCCCCAAGACTTTTGTTTTTATTTCGTGCAACCGTCCCTGTTCATGATTCAGCATTCCATGGCAATTTTATATATATAGTAAAGGGTATGGGTTTAATCTGAAAATGTACAGGAGTGTGATCGGCAGTTATAGTTGTGACTTTTTTTAAAAAAAACATTGTGAAAGATTGACTGTCGAATAAGAGCCTGGACTATAATTGTGAATTAAAGAAGCATTTTAAGTGTAACCAAAAGAAATATTTTTTTAAATGCGTGTAGTAGACTGCAAGAGCAGAAGCGTGTTGTAGAATTGTTCGTTGATCGTTGTTGATGTGTAGCACAGAGAAACTTGTTTAACAGGTAGGCTATACTTCATCACGCAAGACATCTTGTCAATCCAAACCGGGCATTAAACTGAATCAACACGTTAATTTTAAACTTTCAAGTGGATTGTAGCGGAGAGAGCGAATCCCAGATTCCAGTACCACTATAATCTTTCTCAGAAAAAGGTACAGAAGGAGTTGAAATTGTGAAAGCGGAAACCACGAGTATGTATTGCGTCATAGTTTAAAGACGTTCTGTAATTCGGCAAAAAGAATTTTAACTTCAGTAGGACTATAGCAGGAACACACATGTGCTAATATCCGAAGAACGTTAATTACTAACAAAAATCTATTTGGACAAAGTTAATAAAGTATACCCTTTCGTATAGTACGAATTTATTTGAATGTTAATTGATGTAATAGATCCTATAGTAAACTATTGTCGAACTTTTGAACAGAAGTGCGGCGTTTTCTACTTTTAGAAACAAAAGCCACCCCATTTGAGAGTTTGTATGTGCATGAAAGCGATTTTTGCAAGTCATGCAGCAAAAGTAAAGTGCAGACCTAACCCACTTAATTGCTGGACCCGCCTGTAATGAGAAGATAAATATGCGACACCGAGAAAGAGTTGGAAGGGAGGTCCAAGTTGAAGTTGGAAGCCCCGCTTGCTATATAGTTCCCTTTCGCTTTTTCGATTATAACTTATCGCTAATAGAAAAACGAAAACGTCCAAAGGAAGCACAGGCAATAAAACGTTATTGTACTACTTTTGGATTTGTCTTTAATGGTGCTGCGGTGTTGTAAATGTATATTGACATGAATATTATCTCTTGCATTAAATGTTTTCTAAACCGCTTTCATAGTTAAGTTTAATTCATTCAGTCAGCCACACAAGATGAGTTTTTAGATCAAAACCACACACAAATAGACTACTAAACCACTTTCTGTAAGATTTATGCATAAGTATATATTGCACAGCCTGTCGAAATTGGTTTTCCCCCAGCATGAAACAGAAAATATTTTTGGTAATTCCGGTTTCCGCTTTCACAATAGATTTGTAACCCATCACACTGGGCACATCCTTCCTTGCCTTTTTCGTGTAAAAGTAGTTGCTCGGTGTCGCTATCATTGACATTAGCACACAGTAGATACGCTTATTAGGCGTAGAGAACGCTTATTAGGCGTGGAATAAAAGACAGCCAATAAATTTTGAAAAAGGCTACTAATAAATCCGGCATCGTATTATCTAGGAAGCATACAATTGTTTGTGTCCCGAGACAGCTAATTTTCGTAAAAGGGGTTAAGTTCTTTAAAGGCGGGTGCACACTGGAGTGTCGTTTATGTCAACATACACAACATACGACTAGTAAACAAACCAGAAAATGTCGGTTTATGTCAGTTGTGCCTGTGTGCCAAAAGTTGAGCACTCATATGTCAGAGTGCTTATGTCAGCTTGTGCCGAAATTTTCTGGTTTGTTTGTCCTACGTTGTGTATGTTGACATAAACGACACTCCAGTGTGCACCAGGCTTAAGTCAATATAGGCAGACAACTTCAGTTATTGGAGTTTTAGGTTCCTGGAACCTGTAGTAAACTTTCTAATAGCTTATGGAAGTCACGTATTCGCAATGTTGTATGGTAAAGCGAAATAACTTGCAAAGCTAGCATGGGTATAAGCATTATAACCACTATCAACCTACGAGACGCAGCGTACCCGCAATCGACTGTCTGATGCCGTGTATTACCCACTGTCCATTAAATGTACCTACGAGGTATGAGCCAGCCCTCACAATCACATAAAACGTTTATCGCTTTACAGGTGGCCAACTTTTGAGATATAAATAAAAAAATCCGTTGATTAATAGTATTGGCTAAAATACGACAAACGTTGCAATGACATCATTTTCAGAGATCCTTGAAGTTTCGAAATGGATCATAACCAACTGGAATGACGAGCAAGAGTTGTGTACTTCCAAAGGGAATCTAAAGACAGGACACACAAACCCGTATAATTATAACAGAGTAAAAAGTTCAAGGTTTATTGTTCGCCTGACACACCACACTGTACCCTTTTGGTAAGAAAAGTTAGAGATTATAACTTAAGGTCAGGGTTTCAAAGAGGAACATATTAACCTTGGTCAATACAATGAAAATGTGTGATGCAAATGTAATGCGGTTGGGTGGGGCTGATACTTCAAGGCTCCACTTGGCAATGTAAAGGAAAGTGTCTGGTTTAGGTTATTTCTTTTGCTCAACCCTGCATTCCATGTATTGACGCCAAACCATATGAAGTGTAAACCAAGGTCAGTACAGCTTAGAAGACAGCAATAAAGCCGTTACAAATGCTCGTTCCGTGCTTACAAAACATAAACAGTTACAAGACCTTTCATTACCAACTACAGACCTTAATTCATGGTTTGAGGTAGCGTAAGACGTATTTTTCTTTGTACATGGTTTACCGTGTTCGAACTTCAGTCCGGATGATATGTCGTTTGGCTATCATGCCACCATTTTGGGAGCAGAACAAATGTTCATCACAAACGGCCTAGACCTATAATTGCTGGCAAGGCCGAAGTCCTGATGAACCATCAAGAAAGTTACGAAATTCTTTCCTAATTAAGTACGTAGTTTTTTGTCGGCATTACTCAATCGTAACGTAATTATGGGCCCACGCACAGGAATACGTGACGTTAATTACTTGGATTCGGTTGGTTACTTTGTATGCTTTGCTTCTCTTAACTTTCCGTTGTTTTTAGAAAGTCCTAGGGTAAACTATGCCAAACTCCATATAAATAAGATCATTGTCCGTATCACCCCGTAACTGAAATTCTTACTTTCATCCGAATCAGATTATGTATGCCGTTGGTGTGACTCTCGACACGTCACGCTTTATCCGTCCAAACCATTATTCTCATCTTATATATCGAACAATGGATGAACTCGCAATATGTATGCACCCATGGTCATCCTTACGTATTACTGAAAGAGATGCATTACAAAATTCAGCCGTTACTTTCGTTCAACTTTTTACTGCCAATTGGGCAACAGCACGCTGAATAAAACCGTACCTGTATATAAAGCCCGTATCAACTGTCCATTAATCACAAGCCCTTTTTCACGAAAATTAACAAATAAAAAGGATTGTACTGATATGAAGAAGACATGGGTCAGAAAAACCTTGAACGGTGAGTTATGGAGAGTTTGCATCACAAGAGGGTTCTAAAGCTTTAAGAGAAGGAAAGGTTGGGCGATGGACCTTTCTTAGATCCTGCAGCTTCAGGTAAGTCAGTGCTTTCGGATATGAATGCCCCGGTAACTGCGAGTTTCGGAGCAGTCTGATCAGACCATCCGCGGGACGCGGGACGGAAAATCCCAAGCCGATTGCATAGTTGGTTACACCGGAAGCCAAGTGTCTTTCTTATTAGTTGCCGAAGATTGAAGATTTTGGAAGTGTTACCACCTGTTAACCCGAAATGGCTTGGATTAGGGATTATCTTTTCGCGCTCTTGTGCTTAGCTGTAGCTGGTGTACCCCTTAGTAGCAACGCAGCGACAGCAGGTAAAATTTTCTAATGTACTTGTATACATTATTAAAGTCTTTACTGACACTAGAAGAGAGCTTTTACCTGTTTTGCGTGAAACCTGTCTTTCCTTAACGGAATCTCCTAAGTCAAAAGGGTTAGGAGAGTTGAGGCGAATGTTCTATGGCACTGGAATTCGGGTTAGGGAACAAGTTGCCACAAGCAAAAACTGCTATACTATCTCTATTATGTGTAAATAGGCGTACAACCTAATTACATAAAAAATCATGTGGAGTTTATCAGAAAAATCTATCAGAAAAAAATAGTGGGACAATTCCAGCTATCCGTTTTCTAGAAGGTTTCTAATAGGCTGTGTAGGTTACACACACCCTAGCATGTTTCTTTAGAAGTGTAGGTCAGTAGGTCTTCCTCGAGACATGAGCTCATCTCTGGGGCATCTTCCTTACTTTCATCTTGCTGGCATGCATGACCATGGTCTTTATACCTGTAATTAGTTTCGCCTGCGTCGATCGTCGCGCTTATGGATAAAAACGGGGCCTCTTCGATGGATATTCCACTCTGGTCACAGGGACAGGTCACTGGGGACGAGTACCCGGGACCAGAGCCACCTCCACCTAGAGTCCAAAGAAAGAAGAAAACAAAAAGAAAAGGACGATAGCGCAAGGGATGGTGGTCGGGGAGGGAAAAATCCGGCGAGGGCGAAGTCACGGTGCTAGACTAGACTATGAGCTGTGTCTGGCACACTATGATGGACTGGGCTGTCCGCTGGCCTGGCCTTATATATAGCCTACTGAGGTAAAAGGTTACGCTACCAAGGTACGAGGTTGCAGAGACGAAAGGTAAGCCGGATGCAGGAAAAGGAATTTTCCCTAAGCTGAGGCTAGGGACGTCGAAGGGATAGGTGACTGGTAATATACCAAGCCTATAAGCCGGAGCGAGCTTGTCCTTGGCAAACTAAAGTCTCTTAAGCCGGTGAAGGTGCCATTAAGCAATCAGCAACCTTGAGAGTAGTTTTCTTCCAAGGCTTGATTTATCAACGGATAAAACGTTCACTCACAACCCCGCGCAGCTCCATAGAACTGTTTACCTATCAAAAGGATGACCTCGACCTGCCCGATGCTTTGCGGATTTGTTTTGTAAAGTGGTCTAGACAATGAATTCGTTGAAAGCAAAAGTGACCATAACTTCGTGACAGGTCCGTATTTCGATTGCGAGACGTGGGAGCAACTAATGTATGTTTGAACTGGCATTAAATTCGCTAAGAAGTAAATCCCACTATGTTATTGAGGTCACGGACAGGTTTCTCGGGAGAAAAATAAACCCTTTACCTGGACCCGGTAAAGGAATCTTCTTCCTTTCACCTGCATTCATGCAAGCGTTTTTTGGCCTTGTGGAAGGCTCGTCAAATGAGAACTAACAAGAAAGCAAGCCTATACAGACGAATATTTTACTTGTCCTTTTTTGTAGAGCTCTCTGGTAGGCTTTTTGCTCCGTACAATGTGACAATTGTTGAGGTGGAAGGAAAATAGAAAGCTCTTCTCTAGCCCGAAGGAAGTCGTTACATACTACGCGTATAGGGTTTAGCGATCTTGCGATGTCAAACGTCAACTTCCTTATAACGGAGAAAGCCGTGCTTTTAGGGATGTGTGTTGTTTGCGTTGACCTAAATTTGGAGCCAACGAGTAGCCTAACGTTTTTGTAATGCATTCTTCTAGGTTGTAGCAGCAGCAGCTGTGACGATGTTGGTCTCTCGCCACACTGGACTATGCCTTTGAGCAAACTGGGGGACAAGCGCTACTACTTGGGCACTTTTTTTAAGGTACGCAATCTAAGTAGTTTAGTTTAGGTTTCGTCGTCGTCTAAGTCGGGTATGCAAATTAATTCATGTATTTGGAGCAAAGGAGGAGTTGCCCTTCTAAGTGGTATTGGCAATCTCTGTATTCAAGGCATACAAGCGTGCATTAGTTTTGTTTAAATGAGCATTACGTTGCAACTTTGTAGCCAACTTTTCGTTTTCTTTTAGGCAAATTGGTACAAAGCTGCCAAGTTTTGTCGATACCATGGAATGCAGTTGGCCAGCATAGAAACCCAAGAAGAAAATGACCGTTTGGAAAAACATATAAAAGAATTCGGTATGTATAATAGCAAAGAATTTTGCGAGCGAATTGGCTTGACATCTGTTAATCCACCGTTCTAAACTTGTAAGGTTTGGGACACGAGCACTTCTGGACATCCGGCACTGATCAAGGAGACGAAGGTAACTTTTTCTGGATGGCAACCGGAAGACCGGTTACTTTCATCAATTGGAACGCTGGTGAACCTAACAATTTCCGCTATGAGAATGGCGAAGAAGAGCATTGTTTGGAACTATGGAACCGGGATGGAAAAGGATTGAAGTGGAACGATTCGCCCTGCTCCTTTGAGACATATTTTGTTTGTGAAGTTTAGCATACTTTCTCACGGTAATTAATCTGGTGCATTCAACCTGGTAAATTTCTTGTATTTCCCCCAATTTGGATCTGAGAACAACTATTTACTCCAAGATGTATCACTTTCTTGGGAAAGAGCTGGACTCATTTCCTGGCTCCAACTATTCCGAGTTACTCGCAGCAAAACTGAGCGAGAACTTCCCATAAGTGAAAATTGCTCATCATGGTAGCGATATTCTTTCTCAAATGGGGTGATTGCACGATTCCTACTGATTCCTACTGAATTTTGTAATATATAAGTACATGTGTGTGTACATTTGTTTTTTTTCACTAGAGAAAGAACGGTCGTGTTTTATTTGCAATTGGGCAGGATTTGTATACAATTTTTCCAAGATTTTCAAGATTAGTAATTTATCTCTTTGATATTTTCAGAATTTTTTGTAGAGAAAACTAGAGAAATACACAAGCTAAAATGAAAAAAAAATCAATACCCAAGTAGCACACGTACGTTTTGTAAGCGTTCTATAGACGTTTAGATGCAAACCTTAGACGTACGCGGCTTACGCTTATTTAACGTCTTTTAGACGTGCTATTGTCCTCTCTGCAAACGTTTATTTAGCAACGTCTAAAATATGTCTTTTTTACACGTATAATATACGTCTTCGTCAATATGTTTATACACGTACAAAAAACGCACAATTCTACGTTGAAAAAGCGTGTAACATACATATTTTATATTAATTATATCCTTGTATTTTTTATTATTGCATATTAATTCTTGCGCTGGAAATTCCTCGAAACGCAGGAAATACAAATTATTTACATTTTTATTTGCTGTATATATGGCCCTCTATTAGACGCTTTTTGAACGCATGTTTTCTGTGTCGAATACACGTTCGTTGCAGGTCTAATTGTCAAGCTTTTTTACGTCTAAAAAAATACGTTCAAAACGGAACGTCCAGACGTCTAATATACGTACATTTTTAGTAAGTGTGCTACTTGGGTAATAGAGGGAAAAAATATATGAAACGAACAAATAAATAACACGACGGAAAGAAAAATAGAAGGTCCCAATTAGGGGACTTGACAGCTAATATAATAATAATATAATAATAATAATACAAGGAAACTAAAGTAAATAAGTAGAAAACTAGAGGATAAAAACAAAAAATAAAATAAATTATACTTGCATAGCTAATAAATAAACAAGAAAAGCATGCGGAGTGAAGAGTTGTCAAGTGTTTACAGACATGTTCCCTAGATGGTGCAAATTTCAATAATAAAACGTGTGGGTTCAGTCCGCTCGCAAAGCTGAAGAAGCAACATGTTGAGGCAGAACCTATTGTTATGCGTAACTTATATAATATTTGTGTTTTGAGCTGAATTTGTGTAAGTTACTGTTTGTAGTTACGAACAAAGTTCTGTTCGTGTATACGTATTAATTTAGCTTCATTTGTGGAGTTTATGCGTGTTTCCAGTGCGAAGTTTCATTCAAACGTTTGGGCGTGTTGGCGTTTTCTAACGTCTAAAACGGGCAATTTTTTTAAATTTGGGCTGGACAAGCTCATATAGATGCCACTGGGTTATTATTTTTCACCTTTGGCCTGCTCCAGTTGGTAATTATTATTTGAATTTTTTAGAAGAGACATCCTTTTTTTCTTCGTCTGTTATGCAAATGAAGCTGAGTGAAAACATGGCGTGCCACGTGAGAGATTTATGTATGAGAGTAAGGAAAGATAGATTAAAATGTATTTAACTATTTAACATATAATATTTGGTGAGTAGTTCGGTTTAGAGAGAGAGAGAGTATAAAGATATTAATGGGGGGGTTGTGTATGACTAATTTTAAAAGTTGAGCATAATAGCATTGTTGAGCATTGATTTTGGTTGTTTAATTGATTCAGGAAAGTTACAGTGTGAGGAATAATAGCAGGATTTGTCAAAAAAGTTTGTGAATTAAAATGGAGGCGATGTTTGCTTAAAATACGAAGAAGTTTTGCTTGGTCTATGCATCCACATTTGTCGTCATCTATTTTCTTTATACGTTTTAAGAAAGTTAGCGTGGGAAAGTG